>NW_026844020.1:1989818-2109818 GCF_029531705.1 Pantherophis guttatus
AGAATAGAATTCTTTATTGACCAAGTGTGATTGGACACACAAGGAATTTGTCTTGGTGCATACGCTCTCGGAGTACATAAAAGAAAAGATAAATTCGTCAAGAATCATAAGGTACAACACTTAATGATAGTCATAGGGCACAAATAAGCAATCAAATCATATTAGGAAACGGTCAATATAAATCTTAAGGATACCAGCAACAAAGTTGCAGTCATACAGTCATAAGTGGGAGGAGATGGGTGATGGGAACGATGAGAAGATTAATAGTAGTGCAGACTTAGTGAATAGTTCGACAGTGTTGAGGGAATTATTTGTTGAGCAGAGTGATGGCATTCGGGGAAAAACTGTCCTTGTGTCTAGTTGTTCTGGTGTGCAGTGCTCTATAGCGTCGTTTTGAGGGTAGGAGTTGAAACAGTTTATGTCCAGGATGCGAGGGGTCTGTAAATATTTTCACAGCCCTCTTTTTGACTCGTGCAGTACACAGGTCCTCCATGGAAGGCAGGTTGGTAGCCATTGTTTTTTCTGCCGTTCTAATGATCCTCTGAAGTCTGGGTCTGTCTTGTTGGGTTGCAGAGCCAAACCAGACAGTTATGGAGGTGCAGATGACAAGCTCCATAATTCCTCTGTAGAACTGGATCAGCAGCTCCTGGGGCAGTTTGAACTTCCTGAGTTGGCGCAGAAAGAACATTTTTTGTTGTGCTTTTTTGATGACGTTTTTGATGTTAGCTGTCCATTTTTAGATCTTGCAATATGGTAGAACCTAGAAATTTGAAGGTCTCTACTGTTGATACTGTGTTGTCTAGTATTGTGAGAGGTGGAAGTATGGAAGGGTTTCTCCTAAAGTCTATTACCATTTCTATGGTTTTGAGCACCTGTATAATCAACATTTTACCTCCCTTCTTCCCCACCACCCCCATAGATAGGCTTGGCTGGAGAGGCAAAGTGAGCCAATGTCTTCTTATATTTCTGCAGTGTGATTTTATCCAGGAAACAAGAAAATGGAACAATAACACCTGCTCGCGTAGAATCTTTGATTTTTAGCAACCGAAAAAAGTCTCAATATCTCGCTTCCCCCCAACAAGATACACACAATAGGATTTAAATTCCTCTCTACAGTCTCATTAGTGGCCCTTTTGTCCTTTCTCACCACATACCCCAATCCAGTATATTAGTCTCTGATTGACTGACACACACGCATTTCGATGAATGGCGCAATGATTGCATTTGACTTTTGTCGAAGGCGTATGCGTGTGTGTCTGCCTACGAAACACATTTGCTGCCTCTCCGTTGTCAACATCCTCTTAAAAAGCATTTTGGAAAGCAAAAGAGAGGTGCATTGATTGCAACGACAAATCCTTTTGTCGTTTCGGTAGAAGAAGCAAGAAGTGGATTTGGAAAAGATATGAACAATAAGGAATCAACTTACTGGCCGGGGGATACGGAATCTGTTGCGTACAAAATATCGACCCAGCATTTCGGATAAGTTTGCAGCCGAAGGTGAACGTGGTATTTTCACAAAGGACTGCTGATTAATTTGTATTTATTTATTTATTTTATTTATTTATTTTAATTTGATTTATATGCCGCCCTTCTCCAGAGACTCAGGGCGGCTTACAATGCGTTAAGCAATAGCCTTCATCCTTTTGTATATTTTATACAAAGTCAGCTTATTGCCCCCACAACTGGGTCCTCAATTTACCTACCTTAGAAAGGATGGAAGGCTGAGTCAACCTTGAGCCTGGCGAGATTTGAACCTGCAGTAATTGCAGGCAGCGGGTCTTAATAACAGGGTGCTTTAGACCACTGTACTACCAAGGCTCTTTATTAATTTGTTTATTATTAATTTATTTATTTATCTGTATCCCACCTTTATTATTTTTACAAATAACTCACCTTTCCCCCTCTATTTTCCCCATAACAACAAATTGGGCCGAGAGAGGTCCAGAGTCAACCAGCTGCCTTTCATGGCTCAGCTGGGATCGTCAGAGGCTTTTAAAAGCTTTTTTTCTACAACCTCTTCAGCTGAAGAAATTGTAGAAAAAATGTTTTTTTAAAAATAAAAAAAGTCTCTGCCGATCAGGCAACTCAGCTGGGATCATCAGAGGGTTTTAAAAGCATTTTTTAACAACCTCTTTGGCCGAAAAAATGCTTTTAAAAGTAAAAAAAAAAGCCTCTGATGATCGCGTGGCTCAGCTGGGATCATCAGAGGCTATTAAAAGCTTTTTTTCTACAACCTCTTGAAGAGGTTGTAGAAAAAATGTTTTTAAAAGAAAAAAAAAGCCTCTGCCGATCAGACAACTCAGCTGGGATCGTCAGAGGCTTTTAAAAGCATTTTTTAACAACCTCTTCGGCCGAAAAAATGCTTTTAAAAGTAAAAAAAAAAACCTCTGATGATCGCCTGGTTCAGCTGGAGTGATAGAGGCTTTTAAAAGCATTTTTTAACAACATCTGCAGCCGAAGAGGTTGTAGAAAAAATGATTTTAAAAGTAAAAAAAAAAAAAAAAGGTTGGCCACGCCTACTCAGTCACATTAACCCCCCAAGCTACGCCCACAGAACCGGTAGTAACAAATTTTACATTTCACTGCTGTTGTGATTCCTCTTTACTCAATGAGGCCAAAGCAAGCCAAAAACCTTGGCAATTTTAAGACTCGTGGACTTCAACTCCCAGAATTCCCCAGTCAGAATAAAGAATAATGATGTGAAAAGGTGGCTTGAAGAAAGCAGTTTGAGCTCCTGAAGGAAATGTGAAATACTGCCATTTATCAACGCTTAGACAAATAAATAAACTTCTCTATATTTGATTGTAGTCCACACAATGAAATTCCATAAATTGCCACAAATCTGCCAATTTTTCTCTGGCTGCAACACACAACCCCTTTATGAATGTCGCTATAAATAAAAACCTGACAGTCGGAAAAGCCATTCGTATTAAAATAATTAGCATTTCCTTAGGGACAAGGACAGATCTGCTGAGACATATGCGCAGAAACCTGTGCAATCACACTTTCAGCATGAGTAGGAAAATGTAAGGCGCATTGACAACAAACATTAATAAACAAAACCATTAATTTTCTGGACATACTTATTGAAAAAATAATAATTCAGATAAACCCCAAAGAAGAGTGACTGATTGACTGATGCCTGTCAGAACAATGAAGTAGAAACAGGAACTTGCAGCCAAAAACAACGTCAGAAGTCTTCATCAAATGGAAATATTTCCAGAAACGATGACTGGAAGCTTCTGTTCTCACTAATGCTGTCTTTGTACTCTAATTCAAGTAGTTGTAGGAGAAGGAGTGGCAGAACCTGGAGGTGGAGTCAAAAGAGGAATCAGCCCAGAATCCTTATGTAGCCACAAGTGAATCCCTATGTAGCCACTAAGTCCAACCTGTTGTGGCTCCGTTACCTGAGCCTGTGTCATCGGCAGGAGAGGACTCCGAGAGTGAAGGAGAGGAGTTGGCAAGGCCTCCCTCTCCAGGACCCTCCTCTCTGGCAATGCCTTCGGTGTCCTCCGAAAGTCAAGAGATAGGCCCAGGGCCAAGCACGTCCACGCAGCCACAGGTGGACAGTAATGAGGAAGATGAGTCTTGGCTGGATCCTCGGCAGCGTCGCAGAGATAAGCGCGCGTAGCAGAAGAAGAGGCGTGCCAGGGATTAGGCTGAGTCACTGGACCACACCCCACAGGGTATAAAAGAGGGTGTGGGGGCTGGTTCAGCTCCGTGACAAGCAAAAAACGAATATCGGACAACCTTCTTTGTATTTACTGGACTTTGTTGATTATTGTGTATTGGCTTTGTTCCCGGACGAAGGGAGAAACTCCCCCCCTCATGAGTAAAGAATACCTGGCAGCCAGACACTGGGTTGCTGCCAATTCTGATACCGGAAAAACTGTTGTCGGCTGAGTTCTTTAACTGTTGCCTGTCTGTGGGGGTGCGTGTGTGAGACGGGGACAGAACACAACCTCCCTTGAGTTCTGTTGATTCTTATCTAACTTCCAGATACCTGATTCAACAGTAGTAACTCTGAGAGGGATCTTGGAGTCCTAATGGACAATCACTTAAATATGAGCCAGCAGTATGCTGCAGCTACCGAAAAAGCCAACATGGTTCTAGGCTGCATTAATTGACCAATAGAATCAAGAGGATTTGAAGTTCTAGGTAAAGGTAAAGGTTCCCCTCACATATACGTGCTAGTCGTTCCCGACTCTAGAGGGCGGTGCTCATCTCCATTTCAAAGCCGAAGAGCCAGCACTGTCCGAAGATGTCTCCATGGTCATGTGGCCGGCATGACTCAACGCCAAAGGCACACGGAACGCTGCTCCCTTCCCACCTAATCATCTTTGTTGCTCTTCTCTGTACTCTTTCTAGAGTCTCAACATCTTTTTTACATCGTGGCGACCAAAACTGAATGCAATATTCCAAGTGTGGCCTTATCAAGGCCTTATAAAGTGGTATTAATCTCTGTATTGAATCTCTCTATATATATATATCTATAATAGTTGAAGAATATCTGTATCTCCTGTATCTTCTCCAATCTCAATGATTGAATGCCAGCTGGTTTCTTTGTCCCCAAAGAACAAGGCGATGGATTTTGACTCTCTCATAGTTCATTTTGAACAAGGATACCTTTGACCGAGCAGTTCATTCAGTTTGCGATACTCGATCAGAAAGGAAAATTAAATATGTCTAACAGCTTTGCCCTCCTGAATCCTGAAGCTCTCTCCTTCGGGGAAAGTCAGACTTTGGTGCAACCATCACCGTGTCAGTTTTAAAATGTGAGGCCAGGGGTTCATCTCTCCCCTTATTAACCATCAACTTTAGCTGATGAATAATTTTGTCTCTCAGCATAACCTTGAAGGTAGATTAGGAGAAGACAAACGTGTTTGGCCAAGAGAGAGAAAAAAATATAAGGAACCCAAAGATAGAAATTTGGGATTTGCAATACCATGAATATAACCAGGTGTGGGGTTCAGGTGGGGCTGAAATTGGAGGTTGGTTCTGTTGAGTTGTGATTGATGGGTCTCCCAAAGGTGCTTTGCAAAAGACAACTGGACTTCCTTTGATTTTTTTGTTCTTTTCTTTTCTTGAAAGTGTTTTGCTTCTCAGCCAAGAAGCTTCTTCAGTTCTGTCTGAATCAGGGGTGAAATGCTACGGGTTCACTCCGGTTCGGTCAAACCGGTAGTTAAAAAAAAGCTACTGGTTCCTCCGAACCGGTATTTCTGACGATCAGCTCTGCCGCGCGGTTTAGTTTTGCTAGAAAGCAGGAAATCCTGTTTTCTAGCGAAGCTAAACCGCGCAGCACAGCTGATCCCCCCCTCGCTGTTCTACTTACCTTCCCAAGCCTCCCTTTGGCGTGCAGTGTGCATGCTCACGCAGTGCACGTTTGGTGTGCATGCATGTGCGCAGTGCATGGTTGGTGCACAGTGTGCATGTGCAGCCAGCGAACCGGTAGCAAACTGGTTCAGATTTCACCACTGGTCTGAATGATGGAAGGATTTACCGTATTTTTCGGAGTATAAGACGCACTGGAGTATAAGACGCACCTACCTTTTTTGGTGAGGAAAAGAAGAAAAAGAAATCTCCCTCTGCCTCTGCCTCTGAGCAATTTTGCCTCGTTGCAGCAAACAGCAAACAGCCTGCTTTACCTTCAGTTTCGTTTTCAGTATAGCTTGATTAGCACAAGGGGAAAAAAAAAATCTGCTCCAGCAATTTTCTGGCCTGCAGCAGAGCCCTGCGCAAAACAGCTGAAAGCAAATCAGCTGAGAGTCGGGAGGCTGATCCAATCAACTTGTGCTAATTAGGCTGTGCTGAAGCTGAAAGGGGCTGTTTTTTCTTGCTGTTTGCTTGCAAGGAGGTAAGTGCTGCAAGGCAGAGGCCAAAGGGTAGGGGACAGTGGGTGAGCGGGGCTACATTTGGTGTATAAAAGACACACCTAAATTTTCACCCCCTTTTAGGGGGGAAAAAGGTGCGTCTTATACTCCGAAAAATACGGTAGATACCTTAGCAGTCAGCCCCCCCCCACTCTTCTAGTCTTGTGGAAGGCCATTAAGAAGTTGCTTTTTATTTTTAACTCAGGTGCTACGATTCTACAGGCAGAAGGTGTGGAAAGAGAACAGCTGAGTCTGCTAGATGTCTCCCCAAGGGGGAAAATTTGGCACAGGGTGTTTGTATCATTGCCTCCCTGTTTTTATTGTTTTGCTATTGTTTTATTCCTTGGTTTGATCCATAGTGTGAGCTGAATAGAGTTTCTTGAGATGGGTGGCGAAAGAAAGAAAGAAAGAAAGAAAGAAAGAAAGAAAGAAAGAAAGAAAGAAAGAAAGAAAGAAAGCCCCATTTTCAGCCATGACGGCCTCCTGCAGCCCTCTGCCAGTGAAAATGGAGATTCCCCGGGCCGTTTTCGGCAGTGACGGCCTCCTGCAGCCCTCTGCCAGCGAAACCGCGCGCCAACCCGACCTCCATTTTCGCTGGCAGAGGGTTGCACAAGGCCATCGCGGCTGGCCATGCCCCCCCAGCTCCCCCGAGGTCAAATACAACCCTGATGCAGCCCTCAATAAAATCGAGTGACACCCCTGGTCTAGATGCTAACTCTGAGGTGCTGGATGACTGACTATGGACAGAGATTGTTTGCCGCACGCTAAAACCTAGCACCATTTTTGCAAAAACAAGGAGGTTTTTTTTTAAAAAAGAGTTTTGCAGTAGATAAAATTTCATGCCCCATTCCCCTCCGTGTTTTTTTTTCATAGAAATAAGGACATTGGAGTCAAAGTCTGTATACTTTCTCCATGAATGGCATATACAGATTGGCAGCTTTAAAATATATCAAATCTGGAATCCTTGGGGGAAAAATGCTTTCAATGCATTTATCGTGCTTTCTGTTACGGATAATCTATCTGAAGAAGTACTAGAATGCCAGGAAGCTGTCAAAGGTTGGATAGATAGATGATAGGTAGGTAGGTAGGTAGGTAGGTAGGTAGGTAGGTAGGTAGGTGGATGATAAATATGGATGGATGGAAGGAAGGATGGATGGACGGATAGGTGGATGGGTGGGAAGGTAAGCTAGGTAGGTTGGATAGATAGATGATAAATGATAGAGAGAGAGAGGTAAGTAGGTAGGTAGGTTAGTTGGATAGATAGATAGATAGATAGATAGATAGATAGATAGATAATAGATAGATAGATAGATAGATAGATATAGATGATAGAGAGAGGTAGGTAGGTAGGTTAGTTGGATAGATAGATGAGAGAGAGAGAGAGAGAGAGAATGATAGGTAGGTAGGTGGATGATAAGATATGGATGGATGGATGGAAGGACGGACGGACGGATAGGTGGATGGGTGGGAAGGTAAGGTAGGTAGGTTGGATAGAGATAGATAGATAGATGATAGATAGATAGATAGATAGATAGATAGATAGATAGATAGATAGATAGATAGATATAGATAGATGAGAGAGAGAGGTAGGTAGGTAGGTTAGTTGGATAGACAGATAGATAGATGAGAGGGAGAGAGAGAGAGAGAGAGAATGATAGGTAGGTAGGTGGATGATAAGATATGGATGGATGGATGGATGGAAGGACGACGGACGGATAGGTGGATGGGTGGGAAGGTAAGGTAGGTAGGTAGGTTGGATAGATAGATAGATAGATAGATAGATAGATAGATAGATAGATAGATAGATAGATAGATAGATGATAGATGAGACAGAGAGAGAGGTAGGTAGGTAGGTTAGTTGGATAGATAGATGATAGAGAGAGAGAGAGAGAGATGATAGAGAGAGAGAGAGGTAGATAGGTAGGTAAGTTGGATAGTTGATAGATAGATGGATGGATGGATGGATAGATAGATGATAGATAGATAGATAGATAGATAGATAGATAGATAGATAGATAGATAGATAGATAGATAGATACAGATAGATACATAATGGTTCAAAAAGAAGTTTTATTAAGTGTGCGGAGTTCCCCTATTGCATTATTCATGTTCCTATCAAACCAAAGGCAGGATAATTTCGTTTCGGACTCACCCAGAGTAAGTTTGTGCAGGAGGCAGCAGCTGACTTCCTGAATTGGCTCACATGCGGGGAACGCTTTCATAACCTCCACTATGATATTGTAACACCGCACATTTCCAGACATAAGAACTTCCGCATTGCTAACTAGAAACAACACAGAAAGGAAATTGAGTAAGAAAAAAACATTTATCCCATTGTTCTTTTTAAAGTCATCCTTAACCATTCTTGAAATATTTGTAAACGATGCTGCCTTTTACCGACAAGACGCATGAAGTAAGTAAAATCAACAATTAGAAATCGTTAACAGAGTGGCACACTGGCTAGCAGGCAATGACTTCAATAGGAGCCAGCAGTGTGCGGCAGCTGTCAAAAAAGCCAATATGATCCCAGGCTGCATTAACAGAAGGAGAGAATCAAGATCATGTGAAGTGTTAATACTACTTTATGATGCCTTGTTAAGACCATACTTGGAATATTCCAGAATGGATAATATTTGTTTTTTGGTCGCCATGATATAAAAAAGATGTTGAGAGTCTGGAAAGAGTTGCAGAGGAGAGCAACAAGGATGATTAGGGGAAGGGGTGGGATTCAAACATTTTAGCAACCCGTTTCTACCGGTTCCTGGTGGCGTGGCTTACTTCAGCCTCCTGCACCATGGCTGGGGGGGGGGTATTTTTTGCCCTCCCCAAGCTCTGGAAGCATTCTTCGAGCCTCCGGGAGGGCAAAAACAGCCTCGCCTGGGCTCCAGAGGCAGGAAATGGGCCCGTTTCCAGACATCTGGAACTTCCGGGAGGCACATTTTTTCGCCCTCCCAGAGACTCCAGCGTGGGCGCTGCACTTACCTGGCATCCAAAACTATTTAATAATTTTATTTTATTTTATTTATTTTTATTTTTTAAAACAAAACTTTATTCATTCTTAAAAACATTTAAAACATACAAGTTTCTCTTAGTCAAGAAACAAATTTACATATACAGTACACAACTTCACCTACTAACTAATTTCTATTATTCTATATACGTATATACAAACATACAGTGACATATTTCATTTTCTATCCATCTGACAGTGCAGTTTTTAATTATATTAATTTCTTCTAAATTTCATCTCTACCCATTTCCCCTCCTCTGATTTATCCACTGGTACCATCTATTCCATATTGTAAAATATTTTGAGTCCTCCTTGTCCTGTAATTCTAAAGTTAATTTGTCCATTTCTGCACATGTGTATATCTTTTGTATTAGCTCCTGGTCGGTTGGCAATCGATCTATTTTCCAAAGTTGTGCTACCGCTAATCTAGCCGCCGTAATTATGTGAAGTATTAAATATTTTATATCATTTCTAATGTTCTTTTTAATCATGCCTAATAAAAAAATTTCGGGTTCTAATTCAATTTCGTAATCTGTTATTTCTACTATCCTGTTTTTATCTTGTTCCAATATTTCTTAATTTCTGGGCAGAGCCACCAAGCGTGGAAAAAGTTCCTTATGCTTTTTTGCATTTCCAACAGGTCGGATTTACATTTGGGTACATTTTCGCTAACCTTGCGGGGGCCAGATAGCATCGATACCACATCTTATAGTGATTTTCTTTTATTAAAATAAAATAAATAAAATGGGCCACGTGGAGACTCCTGGAGGGGAGGGGAGGGCAGGGCCAGCCAGTCTTTGCAACTACCAGTTCGGCGAACCAGATGTAAAATTAGCATCCGATTTTCCCGAACCGGCTGAATCCCAGCCCTGGTTAGGGAGATAAAACATATGAAGAATGGTTGCAAGTCCCTTCCAATTGAATTATTCTTGCTATTCAGAAATGGTACCTGGCTAGAATTCGGAAACTATGAGTTCTGCCTTCGATAGAAAGCCAGGTGAGCTTTGGGCCAGCCACTCTCTCTCAGCCCTAGAACAGGAAGAATGGCCAGCAGTGCTGCAAATGTTGCCTAGAAGAATTCAACAGGCAACATTTCACCAAAATCAGACAGGCTCAAAGGCGCAACATTCCTGCATTTATAATCCTTTGACAGCCCATCACAATGCAAGAAACAGAAGACTCGTTTGTTTTAACCTCCTAACGTTTTAAACTGTATTGTTTCATTTTACAGTCTTGCTATTTTACAGTTAAGATTTCTAAACAAAGGGGAGGCTGATGAACAATTTTTAAAAGAGGAGTTAAAGAGTGTGAGGGAGTTTTGAATCTTGTAGTAAGTTAGTTTATTTTAGCTTATGTTTGTTTAATGCTATACCCTGTTTTTGCTCTGGGAAGGTGGGGGTGGGGAAGGGGGGATTATTTATTTATTTATTTTATTAAATTTCTATACCGCCCTTCTCCCGAAGGACTCAGGGCGGTGAACAGCCAGAAGATAAAACACAGAGATACAAAATTTAAAATAGATTAAAACGAATTAAATAATTCGGCTGAATTTTAAAATACCCCATAATTAAACAGGGTTGAAGGTTGTGTGGGGATAAAATGGTTGTCTAATTTTCAATAAAATTAAAAGACAGATAAATGTATTAATAGAGAAGTAAGGAAAGTGGGGAAATGTCATAATAAAGGAAATGATAATATTAAGATATGGTAAATATTGGAGGAGCAAAAAGAAGACACAAAGATGTATTTAGAAGATATATTGACTGATTTATTATGTATTGTTTTGTTTGTTTGTTTATACAATAAAAAAAACTTTTTGAATTAAAAAGATTTTTAATAAGTGCATTTAGGAGGAAAGCATGCAGAAACTACACCGAAACTCTTCCAAACGTTTTAAAATATTTAGGAGGAAACTGTGTGGGGTTTTTTTTTGTTTTTTTTTTTTAAAGCCAAACACTGGGAAGATGAAAAGAGGGGGAAAAAAATATTGGCTCTTTTGGTTAATAATCCTCTCTTGCAATAGTTTGTTCCTTTCAATTAAATTGCCTGATGTGGGTGTTTGCTCAGTCAATCCCATTCAAAACTTCATTGATTCCGCCCCCCCACCCCCAAAATTCAGCATAGCATGAATTCAGTCACTGCAGACAGTAAACAATGCCTTTTTTTTTTAAATGTGATTTTATATGCCGCCCTTCTCCGGAGACTCAGGGCGGCTTACAATGCGTTAAGCAATAGCCTTCATTCTTTTGTATATTTATACAAAGTCAGCTTATTGCCCCCACAATCTGGGTCCTCATTTACCTACCTTAGAAAGGATGGAAGGCTGAGTCAACCGTGAGCCTGGCGAGATTCGAACCTGCAGTAATTGCAGGCAGCTGATCTTAATAACAGGGTGCTTTAGACCCTGTACTACCAAGGCTCTTATGATAGTATTATATGTGTTTGATCCTAGGTACTCTCTGACCTTGGTTGTTTTCTTGCAGACATTTCATTACCCCACTAGGTAATACCATCAATGTTAGAAGAGAATGGGCTTGCTTTCTATTTAGATACCAGTGGTTTGCCCTGTCAGTGTTGGTGGGAATATTCTTAGCGGTTCCTTGATTGGGCTGTTGTTTACTGCTGGATGGTTTGTTTGTGTTGGTAGTTCCTTGATTGGGGTATTGTTTCCTGTTCTGTTTTTGGTCTAGTGTTAATCTTGGTGTCAATCTCTGCTTATCTGGGGGTTGATTGCTGGCAAGGAGGGTTATATAGTGAATTAGCTACATAGATGCTTCTTTATTTAACTAACCACTGTAATCAGACCATGTTTCACATGAAATGGGACTCTAACCTATACAGAGCATATGTGCACACATCAATGAATTAAATCCACAGAGAAGGGGGGGGAGAGAGAGAGAGAAGAGAAGAAAGAGAAAGAGACAGAGAGAGAGAAGAGAGAGAAGAAGGAGAAGAGGAGGAGAGGGAGGAGAGAAAGAAGAGACATAGAGGAGAGAGAAGAGAGAAGAGGAGAGAAAGAAGAGAGATAAAGAGAAGAGAAAAGAGACAGAGAGAGAAGAGGGAGATGAGAGAAAGAAGAGACATAGAGAGGAGAGAGAGAGAGAGAGAGACACAGAGAGAGAAGAAGAGAGGAGAGAAAGAGAAGAGGAGAGACAGAGAGAGAAGAGAGAGAGAGAGAAAGAAGAGACATAAAGAGAGAGGAGAGAGAAAAGAGAAAGAGAAGAGAGAAGAGAGACAGAGAGAAGATGAAAGAAAGAAGGGGGAGACATAGAAAGAAGAGAGAAGAAAAAGAGAGAGAGAGACAGAAAGAAAGAAAGAAAGAAAGAAAGAAAGAAAGAAAGAAAGAAAGAAAAGGGAGGGGGAGGGATGGAGGAAAGAAAGAAGGAAGGGAGGGAGGAAAGGAAGAGAGGGAGGGAGGGAAGGAGGGAGAGGAAAGGAGGAATGGAGGAAAGAAAGAAAGAAAGATGGAAGGAAGGAAGGAAGAGAGAGAGAAAGAAGAAAGAAAGAAAGAAAGAAAAAAGAAAGAAAGAGAAAGAGAAAGAGAAAGAGAAGGGAGGGGGAGGGAGGGAGGAATGGAGGAAAGAAGGAAGGAAGAGAGGGAGGGAGGAAAGGAAGGGAGGGAGGGAAGAAAGAAAGAAGGAAGGAGAGGAGAAAAGGAAGGAGGAGACTGAGGAGGGGGGAGGAGGAGGAAGGGAGAAGGAAGAGAGAAGGAAAAGGAGGACAGGAAGAAAAGGAGAGGGGGAGGAAGAGGAAGGAAGAGCGGGGAGGAGAAGGAGGGGGAGGCTGAATCTGGAGCCCAAGCCTGCAATCGCCCCCCCCCCTTTTTCCAAATTAAACCCATTTTTCACCTGGTGTAAACTTGCTCAGCCGTTCTTTGGTTCACGTCAGCAAAATCCGCCTGGCCTGCCCTGCTTTCTCTCTCTCTCTCTCTCTCTCTCACTCCTAAACCCCCCCCGCCCCATGCAGGAGAGGCGTGTTGGGGGGCAGAGGAAAGAGGGCTCTGCTGCCCCCCTCCCCGATCAGGGGAACCCCCCCCTTCCTCACACCCCTTTGATGGAGGGGGCAGGCAGGTCCCCAGAGGGAGGTTTTCCTGCAACAAGCATCAAGGATGAGAATCTGCAAAGGGCTGTGGGGGGGGGGCAGGGGAGGGGAGGGGAGCAAAGAGAGGGAGGATGGGGGGGGAAAAGAGATTTGGGGGGGTGTCTGCACCCCCACCCCCATCACCATCATCAGCAAAAAAGGGAGACTCGGCTGTCTTGTTTTGCCGTCTCCCGATTTCGGTTTTGCTCGAGCTGGGGGTTTTTTTTTAATGCAATTTTTCCCCTGTTGCCAAGGCAACCTGACTTAGCAGTACCGCAAAAGAACGGGTGGAAATTGGGGAGGGGGGGGACACCCTGCCTGGAGGAAAGGAGGGGAGGAAGGGCTCACGCGGCTGCTTCGAAGGCAGCCCTTACCCGGAGTCCTCCGCTTACCACGGTCCGTTTAGTGACCGTCCGAAGGTAACGATGGATGGGGGGAAAAAAAGCGATTTGAGGACCGAGGTTCACACTTAACAACAGTCGCAGGATCAGGGGATCAAAATTCGGACGCCTGGCAACTCGCATTTACGACGGTCACAGGGGGGGGGTCAGCCCGATCCCCTTTTGCGACCGTCTGTAGGGAAGCCAGATTCGCTTAACGGCCTCGTTGCTCATTTAAAAATTGCGGGCGTTCCCTTCACGAGGGTGGCGAGGAAAGGTCGTAAAACAGGGCAAAGCTCAAGTTAACCCGTGTCTTGCTTAGCAACGTAAGTGTTGGGCTCCGTTGAGGTCGTAACTTGAGGACTAACTGCATTATTAATAATAATAATAATTTTAAATTTTGTATTGGTTATGTGTTTTAGTTCTGGCTGTGCACCGCCTTGAGTCCACTAGGAGAAGGGCGGTAATCAAATTGAATAAAATAAATAAATAAATAAATACAATGTTTTTACAATAAATATGTTTTTATCTGGCTGTACACCGCCCTGAGTCCCTTGGGAGAAGGTGCGGTATATAAATTTGAAATAAAATAAAAATAAAAAAATAAATAAATAAATAATAATAATAATGTGTCAATGATATTTGAGATCCGTTTTTAAATGTTCAGTTGACTGAGTTTCATGTTTAATGAATAAAAGTATGTAATAATAATAATAATAATAATAATAATAATAATAATAATAATAATAATAATAATAATTTATTTATTTATTTTATTATATTTCTATATCGGCCTTCTCCTGCGGGACTCAGGGCGGTGTACAGCCAGGATAAAACATAGCATATAAAATTTAAAAACATTTTAAAAAACAATTAAATAATATTGGCCCGAATTTAAAACAACCCAATTAAAACCGAAATTCGATTAATAGTAATAATTAATAATAGTAGTAGTAGTAGTAGTAGTAGTAATGTAGGGTTTTTCCTACCTAAGCAGGGGGTTGGACTAGAAGACCTCCAAGGTCCCTTCCAACTCTGTTATTCTAATCTATTCAATAATAATAATAATAATAATAATAATAATAATAATAATAATAATAATAATAATATCTGCCCACCACCGACTTCCATGCAAACCCCGATATTTTCCCACGCTCTGGCCAGGATTAGATGTCGCCCCGAAAGATTTTGGGGGCTGGGGAGGGAAGGAGGGAGACCCCCACCCAACCGAGCCCAGGGGGGGGGGCGAGGAAGGAAGGCAGATCCTGTCATCCTCCTTCGTGCCATACGTGTGCGTGTGTGCCAGGAGGGGAGGGGGTTTCCTAGCCAGCATTCCTGTCCCTGGGGGGGGGGTGGAGACCCCACTCATCACCCGTCTTGGCAGAGGAAGTTCAGGTGAGTGTGCATTTTTGTACACGTGCGTGTAAAGAGAGAGACGGACTGGCATTTGCGCCGGATTTCAGCATGCAGCCTGCAAAGCCCAAGGAAGACTTTACCTGTTGGGCTGCTGCCTGCTGGCTTGCAGGGGTTTTGCAAGCAGAGAACCCAACCCTGTTTTAGGGGAGGGGGCTTGAGTTGCTTATTGCCTAACAGAGTTGGAAGGGACCTTGTAGGTCATCTAGTCCAACCCCCCCCAGCAATCCAGACAGGTTGGCGTGTCGAGATCCGAAACTGGCACCAGAATTTGTGGATGGGAGACATTTGGGGGGCGCCGGAGGGTTCAGAAAAAAAGGGGGGCAGGAAATAGGGGAGCAGCTGCTTAATTAAGGGCGGCACCCCAAATGAGAAATAAATGAATACTGGTAGTCCTCGACTTGCGGCCGTTTGTTTAGTGACCGTTTGAAGTTACAACGGCATTGAAAAAAACTGATTGATGACCCGGTTTTCACACTTAATGACCGTCGCCGCATCCCCATGGTCGCATGATCAAAATCCAGATGCTTGGCAACTATTTATTCGTAGTTTATGACGGTGCACAGCGTCCCGGGGTCACACGATTCCCTTTTGCGACCTTCTGACCAGCCAAGTCCCTGAGGGAAGCCGGATTCATTTAACGACCGTGGGACTTACTTAATAACGATGTTATTTTCCCAACAAGGGTGGAAGGCTTGATTCGTTTAATGACCGGGGCAAAAACCCCTGCCCCAAAAGGTGTTAAAATGGGACGCAGCTCGTTTAGCGACTGCCTGGCTTGGCCACGGAAATCCGGGTTCCAACTGTGGTCATAAGTCGAGGACTGAGGGTGTGGGAGAGTAAAATCAGGAGTTTTAGAAAGGGAGAACAAAGGGGGGAGGAAGAGGAGGAAGGAAGAAGTAAGGAGAGTTTATGGGATCTGCAACTGGGACATTCAGTTGTCTTTAGGTAGTCCTCGACTTATGACCATTTGCTCAGTGATCGTTTGAAGCCATTCCCTTCCCAACCGGCACCTCTTGCCCCCCTCTCTTTTACCACCACCTCGCTTAGTGACGGAAATTATGTCGCAAGTCTTCAAGGTAGTCCTCCACTTATAACCGCAACTGCGGTCACAAATCCCCGTGACCGTAGTACGCCGGGACGGTTGCAAGTCCGAGGACTTCTTTTTTTTCCAGCGCCGTGGTAACTTCCAAGGGTGGCTAAAACAAACGGTCATAAGTCGAGGACTGCCTGTGAGGGATAGTCCTCAACTTGACGACGGCGATGACGCCCCAAAGTTTCTGCAGCTAAAGCGAAACATTTTTTTTTAAAGCCCCATTTTTTTGCCCCGTTTTACGACCTGGCCACCGTTGCAAAGTGAATCGCCGCAGTTGGTATTTTAGTAATGTATCCCATGGTCGTTAAGCGAAACTGACTTCCCCCTTGACTTTGCTTATTGGAAGATCGGAAAAGGGGATCGTGTGGTGGACACCCCTCACTCCAGGGACACTGCAACAGGCATAAGGACATGCCAGTGGCCAACTCTCTGAATTTTGTTCACATGGACTGCACGGTCGTAAGTGTGAAAAACGGTCCTCGGTTACATTTTTCAGTGCCGTGGTAACATCGAACGGTCACTGAACGAACGGTTGTAAGTGGAGGACTGCCTGTAAAATCCACACAGGTTTTAGGAGCCGGTATGCCATGGACCACAGCTGTGGAACCTTCTCAAGAAGGTTGTGGCCCCTCCTGGACCTCTCGAGATCGAGCTGAAAGAAAAGAGAGGAGGGGTCCCCAATGAACCCAAACTGGCCAAGCTGTGCTTCTGTGGGTTCTTTCATGGAGGGGGTCTCCATCCACAGTTTGCAAGCCCCACCCCGGATACCCACCCCCCAGAGAACAGGACCTCCTGCCATTTGGGGTGGCACTTCCCCTTGGCCCATCTTCAGAGAGAGAGAGAGAGAGAGAGACCCTCATTTTCCAGTTGGAGAAACCCTTCCCCAAGAAAAGGGGGCTTCATTTGCCTGCTGGAAGAAAGCTGTTGTGCCCCCTCCTCACCCCCAAAGAAAAAAATGAGGTGGGCACCTCTTGGTCGAAGTAGGGATCGGGTTGCAGGTGGGACAATTCAAACGGGGAAAGAATTGAGAAAAAAGAGGGGGGGGGCTTTGGTAGGGAAGACCTGCGGGACCGAGAAGGGTCCTAAGAACCCACCAGTCGTGCCCACCCACCGCCTGTGCCCACCCTTGCCCGCTGCTTACCATCCTCCATGGGGACGTAGACGTTGAGGTACAGGCAGTCTTCGCTTTGATTCTGGACGTAGCCGGCTACGATCTCCAAATTGTCGGTGAACCAAACGGGCAACATGATGGCGGGCAGCATGCCGTGGATATTCTGCGGGCACACCGGGGCGAAAGCCGTGGCATTGCGCACCTCGGACCAGGAAGCCGGCGCCTCGGGCGGCTGGAAACGGCGTTCGCCGACGGGCGGCGTGGCGTAAGGGATGCCCAAATACTGCACTACAGGGCCGAGGATCTCGTTGTTGAGGCCTTTCTTGATGCCACGTAGCTTGCCGTAGTTGGTGGGCACCACGGGGTACTTGTCTTCGGGCTTCTGCCCCGAGAGGGGCGACGGGCGCAGGGCCAGCCCCAGGAGCCAGAAGAGGAGAGCGGAACCCGGCCGGACGTTCAACATCCGGCGGACGAAGCTCGGAGACGAGAGGAACATGGTGGCCGGAAAAGGTGCCAGGTCCTTCACAAGCGGGGAGAGAAAGAGTCAGAAGTGGCCGACCGAACAGAAGCAGCACCAGAAGAGGAGGAGGAGGAAGAAGAAGTAGGCCGGAGAGGTTGCAGCCAGAGCCCAGAAGTTGAGGAAACCCAGCCGTCCTAGCAGGAGAACCCCAAAAATGTTCTGGCTGAAATAGGACATCTGTTGCGTTCCATGGTGGGTCTGGAGCACCACAACTGCCAGCGAGGGGGTCTGAGAGAGGCACCTAGAAGTCCAGGGAGGGGGAAGAGAGAGAAGTGAAGTTGGGGGTCAACCAGAAGTAATAAGAGAAAAGGCAGCAGGTAGGAGGAGCTGGTGGACCCAACTGCTTTAGAAGAAGAAGAGGTGACCTTCTCAATCTCTGCTGAAGAGGTCCCCTTTCCCCAGGAAACCTGTTGAGACTCCCCCCCACAAGTCTCTCCCAACTCCAAATCTCATTTCGGGGAAACAGACTAGTGTGAGCAAAAGTGTAGGAGGGCTTAACGGGCAAGGCCAAGTTCTCGTGGTGGACTTCCAAGATGCTGAAGGCCGACCAGCATCTCACAGGGTTCCAGTTCCAAGAAAGAGAAGAGGGAAGGACCATGTCTCCATGAGGAACCCAAGAGTACACCACCATCAGGCCACAGCGTGGAGCAATCCACATCAGGGTGGATTCCTCAACCTTAAGCAAAGCATCCAAGGTCCACCTAAAGGATTCCAGAAGATCCCTCAAGAAAAAGAGGGAGGAGATGAGATCAGGGGTCCCCGATCCAAGGAGAACCCATAACTCATCCTGTGTTGGGGAAGGGTGCCCTCCACGTCGGTCTTTACTGTATGGGGACATCCCAGGAGATGTGGAGATCTCAAGATGTTCTTCTTCTGCCCTGAGGACACCAAGATGGGACTCTCCTGGATGAGGAGATGTCCCAAGCTCCAGGGTCACCTCTAACCAAAATGGCCCCTGGACTGGAAGGACAAAGGAGGTGTCCAGGTGACTCACAGTTAAGACCAACCCACAGGGCTCCTGTCTTATACAGGGAGTCCTCGACTTATGACCACAATGCCCCCCCAAAAAATTATGTCGCTAACAGTTCTTCAGTAAATTGTGCCTTCTGTTATGACCTTTCTTGCCATGGTAGTTAAGTGAATCCCTGCAGTTGTTAAGTGAGTCACACGGTCGTTAAATGAATCTGGCTTCCCCTGGTTGGAAGGTCGTACAAAGGGGATCATGGGACCCCTGCAACCATCGTAAATATGAGTCAGTTGCCAAGCGTCTGAGTTTTGATCATGCAACTGCGGGGATGCCGCAACGGTCGTAAGTGTGAAAAACGGCCCCAAGTCCCTTGTTTCAGGGCCACTATAGCTTCAAACAGTCACTAAACGAACGGTTGTAAGTCGAGGACGGCCTGTGGTCTCCTGGGGCTCATCGAGCGACATCCCAGCCTGGAGAAAATGGCACAGGCAGTCCTCAATCTAGGACCAAATTACCGTTGTTAAGCAAGTCACACTTGGTTTTATGGTCTTCATTGACACCGTTGTTAAACAAATCGTGCAGTACAGGGAGTCCTCACCTTAACGACCACAATGGAGCCTCAGATTTCCGTTGCTAAGCAAGGGGATTTTGTTCAGTACGTTTTGCCCCATATTACAACCTTTTTTAAAAAACAAAGCGCTGTCATTGTTAAGTGAATCACATAGTCGTTAAACGAATCTGGCTTCCCTGACTGACCCTGCATGTTGGGAGCCGGCGGGGAAGGTCAGCCTTTGGGGATCACGTGACCCTGGAACGCTGCAACCGTTCTTGAACACACACCAAGCGTCTAAATGTTCACACTTACGACGGTCGTATATACGAGGACTGGTCATAAATCACTTTTTCCCCCCAAACCCACCGTAACTTTGAACGGTTGCTAAAGGAACGTCTACGAGAGGCTTGGTTGCCATAGAATGAGGCTGAACGGACGTAAACGAATGGACGTTAATCGAGGACTACCCCACCGACTGGGACGGCCCAGACCCACGGAGGGGCAGGAGTCCCGGTTAGCGTCAGCACCCCGGTTGGGCCGGCCTCCTGCTCCTCCGCGGAGGGCTGTGCCATTCTCTCCCAGCTCCCCGTCTTCACCGTACAAAATTTCCCCCAGTGGATTCTCCCAGGTCTTTAATTAAATAAAATTGGAGTTTTTTTTGTTTATCATTCACAATGTGGCAATTAGAAGCAGGAACGTGTAATTACTACCAAATTGTGTCTGGGAGAATCCAAAAGCCCAGAGAGAGGGGCTGGGAAGGGGGGCCGGAACCCCACGCCCTCCCCACAATGCCTGGACAGCCAGGGAAAGGGATCTGGGGGGGCGGTGGGGGGCGAAGGAAGCAGCGACCCACCCTTGGGATTTCGTAGATGGGAGAGCCCGGGGAGGTGGGGAAAATGGATGGATTAACGGATGGATGGATGAAGCAAAATTAAGAGGAAATGGGAAGGAGAAGGGAGAAAGGGGAAGAATGGAAGACACCGTGGATAGAGGAGATATACACACACGCCATCCATGGTCTTCCAAGACTCACAGATGCGTCATCCATGGCATAAAAAGATTCACACATGTATCATCCATGATCTTCCAAAGTTCCCACAACAACCATGCATGGTCTTCAAAGAAGCACACAGACTTCACCAAGGTCATTCAAGATTCACTGACACATCACTCATCAAACACATCAACTATGGTCACCCAATGCTCAAACACATCAACCATGGTCACCCAATGCTCAAACACATCAACCATGGCCACCCAATGCTCAAACACATCACCCAGGTCACCCAACTCTCAAACACATCAACCATGGTCATCCAATGCTCAAACACATCAATCATGGTCATCCAAGGCTCAACTACATCAATAACAGTCATCCAAGCTCAACCACATCAACCACGGTCACCCAACTCTCAAACACATCAACCATGGCCACCCAAGACTCACACACATCAACCATGGTCATCCAATGCTCAAACACATCAACCACGGTCATCCAAGTCTCAACCACATCAATCACAGTCATCCAAGGCCAACCACATCAACCATGGTCACCCAAAGCTCAACCACATCAACCACGGTCACCCCAAAGCTCAACACATCAACCATGGTCATCCAAGTCTCAACCACATCAATCACGGTCATCCAAGGCTAAAACACATCAATCACAGTCATCCAAGGGTCAACACATCAACCATGGTCACCCAAAGCTCAAACACATCAACCATGGTCACCCAAAGCTCACCACATCACCACGGTCACCCAAAGCTCAACCACATCAACCACGGTCACCCAAAGCTCAACCACATCAACCATGGTCATCCAAGTCTCAACCACATCAATCACGGTCATCCAAGGCTAAAACACATCAATCACAGTCATCCAAGGGTCAGACACATCAACCATGGTCACCCAAAGCTCAAACACATCAACCATGGTCATCCAATGCTCAAACACATCAACCACGGTCATCCAAGGCTAAATACATCAATCACACTCATCCAAGGCTCAACCACATCAACCATGGTCACCCAACTCTCACCACATCAACCACGGTCACCCAAAGCTCAAACACATCAACCACGGTCACCCAAAGCTCAAAACACATCAACCATGGTCATCCAAGTCTCACCACATCAATCACGTCACCCAACTCTCAAACACATCAACCACGGTCACCCAAAGCTCAAACACATCAACCACGGTCACCCAAAGCTCAAACACATCAACCATGGTCACCCAATGCTCAAACACATCAACCATGGCCACCCAATGCTCAAACACATCAACCATGCACCCAAAGCTGAAACACATCAACCATGGCCACCCAAGACTCACACACATCAACCATGGTCATATAAGGCTCATCAACCACGGTCACCCAACTCTCAAACACATCAAACACAGTCACCCAAGGCTCAAACACATCGACCATGGTCACCCAAAGCTCAAACACATCAACCATGCCACCCAAAGCTCAAACACATCAACATGTCATCCAATGCTCAAACACATCAACCATGGTCATCCAATGCTCAAACACATCAACCACGGTCATCCAAGGCTAAAACACATCAATCACAGTCATCCAAGGGTCAGACACATCAACCATGGTCACCCAATGCTCAAACACATCAACCATGGTCATCCAATGCTCAAACACATCAACCACGGTCATCCAAGGCTAAAATACATCAATCACACTCATCCAAGCTCAACCACATCAACCATGGTCACCCAATGCTCAAACACATCAACCACAGTCACCCAACTCTCAAACACATCAACCATGGTCATCCAAAGCTCAAACACATCAACCATGGCCACCCAAAGCTCAAACATATCAACCATGGCCACCCAAAGCTCAAACACATCAACCATAGCCACCCAAAGCTCAAACACATCATCACCATGGCCACCCAAGACTCACACACATCAACCATGGTCATCCAATGCTCAAACACATCAACCACGGTCATCCAAGGCTAAAACACATAAATCACAGTCATCCAAGGCTCAACCACATCAACCATGGCCACCCAAAGCTCAGACACATCAACCATGGCCACCCAAGACTCACACACATCAACGATGGTCATCCAATGCTCAAACACATCAACCACGATCATCCAATGCTCAAACACATCAATCACAGTCATCCAAGGCTCAACCACATCAACCATGGTCACCCAATGCTCAAACACAGCAACCACGGTCACCCAACTCTCAAACACATCACTACGGTCATCCAAAGCTCAAACACATCAACCATGGCCACCCAAAGCTCAAACACATCAACCATGGCCACCCAAAGCTCAAACACATCAACCATGGCCACCCAAGACTCACACACTTCAACCATGGTCATCCAAAGCTCAAACACATCAACCACGGTCATCCAAGGCTAAAACACATCAATCACAGTCATCCAAGGCTCAACCACATCAACCATGGTCACCCAATGCTCAAACACAGCAACCACGTCACCCAACTCTCAAACGCATCAACTACGGTCATCCAAAGCTCAAACACATCACCATGGCCACCCAAAGCTCAAACACATCAACCATGGCCACCCAAAGCTCAAACACATCAACCATGGCCACCCAAGACTCACACACTTCAACCATGGTCATCCAATGCTCAAACACATCAACCACAGTCATCCAAGGCTAAAACACATCAATCACAGTCATCCAAGGCTCAACCACATCAACCATGGTCACCCAATGCTCAAACACATCAACCACGGTCACCCAACTCTCAAACACATCAAACCATGGCCACCCAAGACTCACACACTTCAACCATGGTCATCCAATGCTCAAACACATCAACCACGGTCATCCAAGGCTAAAACACATCAATCACAGTCATCCAAGGCTCAACCACATCAACCATGGTCACCCAATGCTCAAACACATCAACCACGGTCACCCAACTCTCAAACACATCAACCATGGCCACCCAAAGCTCAAACATATCAACCATGGCCACCCAAAGCTCAAACACATCAACCATAGCCACCCAAAGCTCAAACACATCAACCATGGCCACCCAAGACTCACACACATCAACCATGGTCATCCAATGCTCAAACACATCAACTACGGTCATCCAAAGCTCAAACACATCAACCATGGCCACCCAAAGCTCAAACACATCAACCATGGCCACCCAAAGCTCAAACACATCAACCATGGCCACCCAAGACTCACACACTTCAACCATGGTCATCCAAAGCTCAAACACATCAACCACGGTCATCCAAGGCTAAAACACATCAATCACAGTCATCCAAGGCTCAACCACATCAACCATGGTCACCCAATGCTCAAACACAGCAACCACGGTCACCCAACTCTCAAACGCATCAACTACGGTCATCCAAAGCTCAAACACATCAACCATGGCCACCCAAAGCTCAAACACATCAACCATGGCCACCCAAAGCTCAAACACATCAACCATGGCCACCCAAGACTCACACACTTCAACCATGGTCATCCAATGCTCAAACATCTATCCCATTTATACAGCCACCCATCTTATAACCAACTCTGGGAAGCTCCCAATCCAAAGTTAAAGCAGCACAAAGGCTGTAACTATAAAAACCAAAAATACAGGTGGTCCTCGACATCTGACCACTATTGAGCCCAACATTTTCATTGCTGAGCGAGACAGTTGCGAAGTGGGCTTTCCCCCCATTTAACGACCTTTCTTGCCCCAGTGGTTAAGGGAACTCACTGCAGTTTTTAAGTTAGTAACAGGGTTGTTGAGTGAATCTGGGCTTCCTCATTGATTCTGCTTTATCAGAAGCCAGCAATTTAACTACCGGTTCATCCGAATCATCCCGAACCGGCTGAATCCCACCACTGCCCTGGTCTAGAGAAAAGAAGAAGATAAAAACTACAGGGAAAAAAAAACGAACTACGGAGCGGAGAGTTGGTCTCTGACAGAAAGCCCCTTGAAACATTTGAAATGTGGATTTACCGGCGGCTGTTACGTATAAGTTGGGTTGACAGAATCAGAAATGAGGAGGTGATAAGACGACTGGGAAAGCCAAATTATCAAAGCCATCAAAAAGCGAAAGTTAGAACATTTTGGACACGTGATGCGACACCCACAAAATTTATTTATTTCTTTATTTCTTTATTTCTTTCTTTCTTTCTTTCTTTCTTTATTTATTTATTTATTTATTTATTTATTTATTTATTTATTATATTTCTATACCGCCTTTCTCCCGTAGGACTCAAGGCGGTGTACAGTCAAGACAAATATAGACACACAAACATCATAAAATTGCTAATTAAAATTATTACTTAGTTTGGTCAATTAAATAAAACCCAGAATTAGATCACATTTAAAAAAATCATTCACATGTTCGTATGTTTAGCCCCGCCTGTTGGAACATCAGGGTCTTGAGGGCACGGCGGAAAGCACGGAGATCAGGGATATTCCGTATCTCCGGGGGCAGTTCATTCCAAAGGGTTGGAGCCCCCACAGAGAAGGCCCTCCCCCTGGGAGTCGCCAGTCGGCATAATTTGACTGACGGTACGCTGAGTAGTCCCTCCCTGTGAGAACGAACTGGTCGGTGGGAGGCTATCGGTGGCAAAAGACGGTCTCGTAGGTACCCAGGTCCTAAGCCATGGAGCGCTTTAAAGGTGATAACTAACACCTTGAATCGCACCCGGAAGACCACCGGGAGCCAGTGCAGCTCGCGTAGGAGAGGTGTTACATGGGCGTAACGAGCTGCGCCCATAATCACCCGCGCGGCTACGTTCTGGACCAGTTGGAGCCTCCGGGTGCTTTTCAAGGGGAGCCCCGTGTAGAGATTGAAGGCCAACTAGGTCCAGGCAGAAGAAGAACATCATGGCTTCAAAATCTAAGGGACCGGTTTGGACAAAACTCAGCAGCACTTTTTTCGCGCGGCTGTTGATAAAAATAGGTTTGCCAACATGATCGCCAATGTCCGATGACAGATAGGGCACAAGAAGAAGAGAAAAGAAGGACTAGGGGTGACATGATAGCAGCATTTCAGTATTTGAGGAGCTGCCACAAAGAAGAGAGAGGGGTCAACTTATTTTCCAAAGCACCCAGAAAGCAGGACGAGAAACAACGGATGGAAACTAATCAAGGAGAGAAGCAACCTAGAATTAAGGAGAAACTTCCTAACAGTGGGGAAAATTAACCAGTGGAACAGCTTGCCACCAGAAGTTAGGGGTGCTTCATCACTGGAGGTTTTTAAGAAGAATCCACACAAATTCTAAAGCCGGGGCTAACCTAAACATTGATTTAGGGCGTCCAAGTCACATTTCAATGTCCAGTGAACTGGCCGTTTCCAGAAGGGACTTTGCTGCATAGACAGTCGCTTTTCTACAATAACATGCTGATGGCGTTGAACTCGGAACGGAGCAGACAAAGAGAATGCGCCTCTGTCAAAAGTGACAGAGCTTTTCAAGGCCAGGAAAGGACAAGCGAATTTGTGTACCGCGTTTCCAATAGAGCCAGAGTTGCCAGGTCTCCAGTAGCAACCTAACAGGCTGGGATTTATTATTTTATTATTTATTTTTTTTGCATTCAAAAGAGAGATTTGTATCTGGGGATACAATAGGATTAGCTTTCCTTAGAATGCTGGACAACATTTGTGTTTTTATAAATACCTCGCTTGCATTTTTATTCCGAGAAGATTCCGTGCAATTAATGGATTATTCATCCACAGCTGATGGTTTTTTTTATTATATGGCTGATACCGGTTTATACTACACTGGGGATTTTATTGGTCCGTTTCTATGCTAGCTACCTATTATTTGTGACCGTTTTTCATGCTTACGACCATTGCAGCATCCCCACCATCGTCACATGATCAGAATTCAGATCCTTGGCAACACTGGTGCATAATTATGACGGTTGCAGTCAACAGGTCAATGGAGAAGCCAGATTCCCTTAACAACCGAGTCATAACTGAAAAAAACCTGCAGTGATTCACTTAACAACCATGGCAAGAAAGGTTGTAAAATGAGGCGAAACTCCCTTAATGAATGTATCATTTAGCAACAGAAATTTTAGGCTCCATGGTGGTCGTAAGTCGAGGGCTACCTGTAGTTGTGCTTGTTTCCTACTAAACAAGAATTGTATCCTTCCTTCCTGAATGTGATGGAAAATGACTCCTTCGCCAGAAGAAATCCTTTCCAGATATTTGATGGAGAACTCTGAAAAGCCATTTATTGCCAACTCTACTTGGTTATGTGGGAAGCCCCCCGCTGCCCAGAAGAATGAAATATTTTGGGGAATATTAAAAGAGGCAGAATATTATATTTCCCCAAAAGAGAAATGGAAAAACATGTTCTTAGAGGCAGAAAGCAGCTCCCAATCTTTCTTAATAGCCCACAGCAGACACCAGCACTTAAGGAGATAACAAGCTTATTGAAAGAGGAAGCCCACTATCTAGATGGCTCCATTCCAGTGGTGAAATCCAAATTTTTTTGGATACCGGTTCTGTGGGTGTGGCTTGGTGGGCGTGGTGTGGCTTGGTGGGCGTGGCTTGGTGGGTGTGGCAGGGGAAGGATACTGCAAAATCTCCATTCCCACCCCACTCTGGGGCCAGCCAGAGGTGGTATTTGCCAGTTCTCTGAACTACTCAAAATTTACCGCTACCGGTTCTCCAGAACCTGTCAGAACCTGCTGGATTTCACCCCTGCTCCATTCATAAGCAAAGCAAATACTGCAGGCAGAAATCCCTTCGAGACAGGATATTTCGAAACCCCTTACAGCAATTTTGACAGCTAACAAAAGCAGAGCGATAGGATTAGAGCAAGCAACCCGTCAACCCAAAAAAATCTAACCCAGGACATAGCCATCAGCCACAACCAGAATCACCCACATCACATTTTCAGAACACAAAGCCCATATTGCACAAATCCCAAACTTCAAAGTTACAGAAACTATGAAGATCCATCCACTCATTCAGCCGTTTGGTCGGCTGTCCCAGAACCACATGCTGTTGGTGGTCCTGCTTCATCAACAAACCAACTTTCTTTCCAATCAGCCTCATGTTATTTCCAGCGTCTTTCTCCCAGCTTGGAACTGAACTAGATGGATTTCCCTACAAATGCCCAGGGTTTATATCAGGGTTTATATCAGAGACCAAACTTTATCTGTGCAATTTTATTTATGCTATTAAAGGCTAACTGCGGACCAAATAGGGAGCCTGGTTTAGCTCAACAGACAGAAACACTGTAATTTAACACCAGCTGTCTGCAATTAATGTAAGATCGAATTTCGCCAGGCTCAAGGTTGACTCAGCTTTCCATCCTTTCTAAGGTAGGTAAATTGAGGACCCAGTTTGTGGGGGCAATAAGCTGACTTTGTATAAATCTACAAAAAGTATGAAGGCTATTGCTTAACACATTGTAAGACGCCCTGAGTCTCCGGAGAAGGGCGGCATATAAATCAAATTTTAAAAATATATATATATATTTCTGGCTTCATCTCTATATGTTGTCTGGTTGTCTCTTCTAAATATATTCATCTCTTCTAATAACAGTATTAGCAATCTCTAGCACATTTATCAAATGTAGGTAATCCTCATTATCTTGTCCAAACACACATATGCAGCGACTTTTTCAACGTTTTAAAATAACATTTGTGAGAATAAGCACAATTCCACTGCTGTGGCAATGGGTACACAGTTACATGACTTAATTGTAGTGAGGTGCGTTCCTCAACAACAAACTGTCACCTACAAGTATTCTGAAGAGAAATGATTTCTGGTGTTTTTATAATATCAAGTGTACTTTTACTCTTTTCCGACGAGCTCAAATCCTGGTCACTTTGTGGACACGACGATGAGGTTTTCTTGGCAGCAGCATGGAAACCGTTAGCCACTGTTTTTTTTTTCCAGGGTGGGTTTTTCAATTTACTAATCCAGGATAAAAATCTAGGGTCTCCTTGTGCCTCCCATCCAAGTGCCGATCAATTGTGATCGCGTATAATTCCAGGCGGAATCCAAGCAAGTTTCTTTGCTTCTGAGAAATTACTGGGAGAAGAGAGTGTTTGTGGCTCAGGGTTGAACTGTCGGGTCCTTGGTGCCCTCTGAACGTGGTGGTTTTCTTGCAGACATCTCATGACCTAACTAGTAACATCATCAATGCTAGAAGGGAAGAGGGTTCACAGGGAGGAGGAGGAGGGGATTGTAGAGTCCATGCTCTCTGAACTTGGTGGTTTTCTTCCAGACATCTCATGACCCAACTGGGAAACATCATCAGTGCTTAGAAGGGAGTGGGGATTGTGGAGAGGAGGAGGAGGAGAAGGAGGAGGAGGATGAGGTGGAGGTGGAGGAGGACTGTAGAATTCTTGGTGCTCTCTGAACTAGATGATTTTCTTGCAGACGTTTCATGACCCAACTAGGTAACATCATCAGTGCTAAAAAGGAGTGGAGTTTGCATGAAGGAGGAGGAGGAGGAGGAGGAGGAGGAGGAGGAGGAGGAGGAGGAGGAGGAGGACGACTGTAGAATTCTTGGTGCTCTCTGAAATAGATGATTTTCTTGCAGACGTTTCATGACCCAACTAGTAACATTATCAGTGCTAAAAAGGAGTGGAGTTTGCATGGAGGAGGAGGAGGAGGAGGAGGAGGAGGAGGAGGAGGAGGAGGAGGAGGAGGAGGAGGAGGACTGTAGAATTCTTGGTGCTCTCTGAAATAGATGATTTTCTTGCAGACGTTTCATGACCCAACTAGGTAACATCATCAGCGCTAAAAAGGAGTGGAGTTTGCATGGAGGAAGAGGAGGAGGCCTGTGGGATCCTTGGTGCTCTTTGAGTTTGAGTTTGGTGGTTTTCTTGCAGACATTTCATTAGGTAATATCATCAGAGCTTAGAAGGGAGTGGGTTAGCAGGGAGGAGGGAGTGGATTGGGTCCTTGGTGCTCTCTGAGGTTGATTTTCTTTTCTTGCAAACAGATCATGACCCAACTAGGTAATTCCATCAGTGCTAAAGGGAGGGAGATTACAGAGAGGAGGAAGAGAGGAGGAGAGGGAGGAGGAGGAAGAGGAGAAGAAGAAGAAGAAGTGGAAGAAGAAAAAGAAGGAAAAGGAGAAGAGGAGAGGAGGAGGAGAGGGGAGGAGGTGGTGGGGAGGAGGAGGAGGTGGTGGTGGTAAGGAGGAGAAGGAGGAGAAGAGGAGGAGAAGGAGGAGGAGGAGGTGGAGGTAGAGGAGGAGGAGAAGGAGGAGAAGAGGAGGAGAAGGAGGAGGTGGAGGTGGTGGAGGAGGAGAGGAGAGAGGAGAAGAGGAGGAGAAGGAGGAGGAGGAGGTGGAGGAGGAGGAGAAGGAGGAGAGAGGAGGAGAAGAGGAGGAGGAGGTAGTGGTGGTGGAGGAGGAGGAGGAGGTGGAGGTGGAAGAGGAGGAGGAGGAAGAGGAGAAGAAGAAGTGGAAGAAGAAAAGAAGGAGAAGGAGAAGGGGAGGAGCAGGAGGTGATGGAGGAGGAGGAGGAGGAGGAGGAGGAGGAGGAGGAGGAGGAGGAGGAGGTGGTGGTGGAGGAGGAGGAGGAGGAGGAGGAGGTGAGGAGGAGGTGGTGGAGGAGGGGAGGAGAAGGAGAAGGAGAAGGAGAAGGACCAAAGAGAAGACAAAAGCGATCACCCATCTGCAGTAATATTAGAAAGCATTCTAATAACGGCGAACTGGAGAGGGAACTGCAGAAGCAAATCTCTTTTTTGCTATCAATTATTTCGATACTTCAACGGGGCTCACTTTTTTCCTCTCACGGAAGTTCCTGACTTAAATCTCCCAGGACCATCCTGGACAGGGGATCCTAAAACATCCGAGTAGAGGGAGTTTCTCTAAGCCATACTTAAGACAATTTTGCATCCGAAAATCCAAAGGGAACGTACATTTTCTAATTAGGTGTTCTTCAGGATATATGTTCTCTGCCTAATTTGTGAATCCTACCTTAAATAGCCCACCGGAGTCTAAAAAATGACCTCTTTCCATTAATCTAGCAGCGGGAGAAAGCTCTATGTGCAATTGGATTAAAAATAACTAATTACACAAACACTGTGTTCCTGCAAATGGGTTCTCTAATTGAATGGCGCATACACTGTGTAGGTTGGATGAGAAAAAAAAAGTGTAAATTGATGCATCCCATTTCTGCAAAGCGAAAGGAACCTGAATGTCAACTCGCAAAGCATCCCTGGCCTGCTCTCGAGTTGCCATAGGCAAGGAGGATGGGAAAACGGAACTTGCAGCTACGGCGAAGCATCACGGCAGTCAAAGACAAAAGCACATTCCAGACATATCTCTGTCAAGGCTGTCTCCCGGGGTTACCCACAATGGCCGAAGGGGAGTGATCTCTACAACCCGTGAAATTGCTCCGTTGACAAATGTGACTGATGACACACTCTGATGTCAAGCCTGGGCCGTAAATTATGTGGGGTAAGAGTTGGCTTCACTTGGAACGTGCCAACATGAAGCTCCTAATAAGTAACTGGATTTCTTTTGAAGTTTGGCTCGAGGCTCATGATTTAATTAGTGCATCAGTCGGAACCCTGACACCGAATATATACAGGCAGTCCTCAACGTACGGCCACAATTCAGCCCAACATGTCTGTTGTGGAGCAGGAGACATTTGTGAAGTGAGCTTTGCCCCCTTTTACGACCTTTCTCATCACTGTTGTTAATGTCAGGTTTCGGTGTTGTCTCAAATAAATTGCATTTCCAAACAAATAGTCTTTGATGAAATCTTTCATTTATTAAGCACGACAATCTGACCCCCGACTTCGTCGTAGCCAACACTGACTTCCTGACCCCAAACCTTCCCTTTCCATTCCCCAATTCTCTGTGTCTCATTGGCCATCTTCCAAATCACTCTCCCCATATCTACTACTTTAGCTCCCAGGAATGTCCCCCCTCCCATCCCATCTCCTAGGGGATATTATCTTCAGGGAAAATAAGTAGGTGAAAAGTCAAGCATCCTCTTGCCAGCTGCCCCCTCTTCTCCTCCTTATGTCAGCACTGGAACGAATGTAGTTTGGAGTGCTGACATTTAAATGAATCGCCGAGGTTGATCAGTGAGTAACCCGGTTGTTGAGAGTGAAACTGGCATCCCCATTGTCAGAAGGTCGCAAAGGAGGGTCCCATGACCTTGGGACACAGCAACGGTCATAAGTGTGAACCGATTGGCAGGCGGCTGAATCACATGATCATGGGGATGTTGCAAAGTCATAACTGTCACTTTTTCAAAGTGCCTTTGAACGGTCACTAAATGAACTGTTGTAAGTCGAGGACTATCTGTATAAAGGGAATCAGCCTTCCGTCCTTCTGAGGTGGGTAAAATGAGGACCTAGATTGTTGGGGGGGAGGGCAGTAGACTGACTCTGCAAACTGCTTAGAGAGGGCTGTAAAAGCAGTGTGAAGCGGTATATAAGTCTAAGCACTATTGCTATTTGATGCCTATTGTTTTCGGTGGAAGGACTTCACAATCCGCTGGAAATCAAGAACTAAAGGACCATCTTCAAATATGTGCCAAAACGCAGCCATAATGGCTTCTCCGCAGCCCTCAGCCAAAGCTGAAGAGAATTATAGGTAGTCCTTGACTTACGACAGTTCGTTTAGTGACGGTTTGAAGTTACCACGGCACTGAAAAAAGTGACTTAGGACCGTTATCACACTCACAACTGTTGCAGCATCCCCGTGTCACGTGATCAAAGTCAGGCGGTCACCAAGGATGATGTCCTCTTCCTCTTCCTCCTCCTCTTCTCCACAAACTCCAGGCTTTTAATGCTCCTAGTTGCTCTTCTCTGCCCTTTTTCCAAAGTCCCAACATCTTTTTTTTGTAATGTGGTAACCAAACCTGGATACAGTATTCCAGATGTGGCCTTAAAGATAAAGGTTCCCCTCGCACATGTGCTAGTCGTTCCGGACTCTAGGGAGGCAGTGCTCATCTCTGTTTCAAAGCTGAAGAGCCAGCGCAGTCCAAAGACGTCTCCGTGGTCATGTGGCTGGCATGACTCAACGCCAAAGGTGCACGGAACGCTGTTCCCTTCCCACCAAAGGTGGTCCCTATTTTTTCTACTTGCATTTTTTACCTGCTTTCGAACTGCTAGGTTGGGAGAAGCTGGGACAAGCAATGGGAGCTCACCCCGTTACGCGGCACTGGGGATTTGAACCGCTGAACTGCCAACCTTTCGATCAACAAGCTCAGCGTCTTAGCCACTGAGCCAAAGGTGTGGCCTTACAAAGGCCTTATAAAGTGACACTAATACTTCACGTGATTTTGATTCTTTGCCTCTGTTTATACAACCAAGGATTGTATTAGTTTTTTGAGTTGCTGATTTACCCCCAGCTTATCAAGCACTTAGGAGGTGAGGGCTTAGTAGCACAAGCAAACAGCAGCCAACAACTTAATAGTCAGCCATCAACACCCGAATCAATATCTAAAAAGCCACACACCACTGACACCATATAAATACCAAATAAATAAATACAGAATAGCCCAAAGCACAAACACTGCTAGAGAGAGGTTCCTTGGGGATGGGCTCCAGCATGAGCCCAAAAGGTTGGAAGACAAAACCTCTGGTCACAGTGAATAACCCAGATGGTATCTGTTGTGGCTCCGTCATCCGAGCCTATCTTATCGGAGGAAGAAGGCTCCGAACATGAAGGAGAGGAGACGGCCAGGCCTCCCTCTCCAGGACCCTCCTCTCTGGCAATGCCTCAGGTATCTCCCGAAGGAGAAGAGATTGGCCAGGAGCCAGGTGTTTCTGAGCCGTCGGATAGTGACGAAAAAACATTGTGGTTGGACCCACGCCAGCATCGGAGAGACAAGCATGCGCAGCAGAAAAGGAGGCGTGCCAGAGATTAAGCTGAGTCACTGGACCACATCCCACAGGCTATAAAAGGGAGTGTGGTGGCCATTCGGACTCTGTGACGGACAAAGCTAATCTCTGGCGAGTCACTTTGCACCTTTGGACACAATGCCTATTTGCTGTGGATTTAATTACAAACTGAACTATTCAAACTGTGTGTATTTTTGTCTGTGTTATCGGAGTAAAAGTTCTTGGCAGGCAGCCTCGGAGTTGCTGCCAAGTTCCTTATCACTGACGTTGAGTGTTTGAAGAGTTTATTTAACCCTCGGCTGGCTGGTTAGGTGTGTGCATGGTACGGGGACAGAACAGTATCCTGCAACTTTATCCTGGGACATGAATATAAACTGACAGCAAACAGCACTCCCTACTGGCACTGATGATGTTACCAATTGGGTAATGAAAAGTCTGCAAGAAAATAAGCAAATTCCGAGAGCACCAATGACCCCACATGTATATTCGCCTTCATTCGTAAATTAGAATCCTTTCACTGAAAAATTGTATCCTGGCTGATGCAGGTTTTTTTACTCTGCTAAAAAAAAAAAAAAAGGAGCCATCTAAGCTATCAAGGACACTATTCATTATACTTTGGAGAGAAAAAAAGTCAGTGTAATCATCACCAACTCTGCAACTGCTTGTTTAATACCAAACGACAGTGATACAATTATTAATTCCACCGGCGTCTGTATGGTAATTGAAAATGCTGCAAGCTTAAATGCTAATTGTCCTTGTAGATGCTCTCCATCAGAAGCTCACAGTGGTACCAAGTTTGGGTTTTGAAGGAAGGCATGTTGCAGTCCATTGTGGCATGCGGGAAAAAATCCCCAACAATCTGAAAAAGTATTTTACAGCTCACTTAGTAGAATCTCATTGGCGCAGTAGTTAGAGTGCTGTACTGCAGGCCACTTCTGCTGACTATCGGTGGCCTGCAATTTGGCAGTTCAAATCCCACCAGGCTCAAGGTTGTCTCAGCCTTTCATCCTTCCGAGGTGGATAAAATGAGGACCCAGATTGTTGGGGGCAAAGGCTGACTCTGTAAACCGCTTAGAGAGGTCTGGAAAGCACTGTGAAGCAGTATATAAGTCTAAGTGCTAGTGTTATTCCTTCCTTCCTTCCTTCCTTCCTTCCTTCCTTCCTTCCTTCCTTCCTTCCTTCCTTCCTCTCTTAATTCCCTTTCTCATTCTCTTTCCTGGTGGCGCAGTGGTTAGAATGCAGTATTGCAGGTTAAGTCTGCCCACTGCCAGCAGTTCGATCATGACCAGCTCAAGGTTGACTCCGCCTTCCATCCTTCCGAGGTGGGTAAAATGAGGACCCCAGATTGTTGGGGGCAAGAGGCTGACTCTGTAAACCACTTGGAGAGAGCTGTAAAGCACTGTGAAGCAGTATATAAGTCTAAGTGCTATTGCTAAGTGCTAGTACATGATGTATGTATTACACGGCGTATGATTTTTCTGCTCTAGAAATGAACCGAAGCTATTTTATCAGTTTTAACCATTCTGGAACAAGGTCTTGAACAAGGTAATCCTCGTTTCACAACCATTCATTTAATGAATGTCTATGGAGAGTCTCAGTCATCCAGGTCATGGCTGTCCCAAAGGTGTTTTTTTCAAAAGACAATTGGACTTTTTTGGTTTTTCCTTGAAGAGCTTTCGCTTCTCATCCAAGAAGCTTCTTGTTGTGGTCCTCCAGCAGCCTGCGGAGCTGGCAGCAGAGCCGGATGGTGAGGAGGCTGGGGAGGAACATGAGCCAGTCCTGGAGTCTGGGGAAGGCCCAGACAAGGGCTCTGCATCGGAGGCAGAGATGGGGCCAGGGCCATCTGGGAGTGATGCGCGGACTCTGGAGCCTCCAGAGTCGGACATCAGAGAGGCAGAGGAACAGGAGGAGCCTGTTCCTAGTGTGTGCATACGCAGAGGTTCCAGAAGGCATGAACAGTTAAAACAAAAGGGACGTCTTGGGAGTAAGGCCTGGAGATGATTGGCCCCTCTCATAAGGCTTAAAAGAGGAGCAAAGGCACGTGGGCCCTTTGCAGGAAAGCAACGTTGTTAATTCTGTTCCCAGTCGGCATCTCTGTTTGATTCTGGAATCCGTGTGGCTTTGCCAAGTAGGTCTTTGGCAGAGCGTCAAGGGAGAGATAAAGGTTGGTGATTATCCCAAAGGACTTCTCCCGAAGGACTTTTTGCAACTAATTGGGACTCAACTGTGAATGAACGTAATTCACAGCTGTTGCAATAAAAGAGGTTTTGGGGACTACTCGTGTGTTTCAATGGTTCAGGAAGCCTAGGTCACAACACTTCTTCAGTCCAGTTCTTCAGTTCTTCCAGGGCTAGAAGGAACCTTGGAGATCTTCGTGCACCTTCTTGCTTCTCTCCTGGATTAGTTTCCATCCGTTGCTTCTTGTCCTGCCCTCAGATGCTTTGGAGAATAGCTTGACCCTTTATTCTTGGTGGCAGCCCCTCAAATCATGCCATTTCAAGGTCATGTCCTCCATATCTTGTCATAGAACTGTCTAATCAACCCTTTTTTTTAATTCTAGGATACAACCTAGAATTTCTTGCAAATCAAGGCTATTAGCTTCCCCCAGTGGGACAGAGAAAGATTTATGCAATGGGCATCCCACATCTAAATATTCATGTCTGTTTTCCAGCAGAGTTATCCCAGCAGCAGGATCTGGGTTGACGGATGTACGGCAGTGTCCTAAGTATAAATTAGCAGATAAGGCAGGTCTGTTCTACTTAACTTTCTACCTCTGGGGAAAGATTTCTGTTCTGGAAAATGTTCACGCTGTTTCTTTTAAATTAAAAAACTGCAGGAAAAAATAGTCGGATCAGATTCAAGGTTAAGTGGGGTGGGGGGGGGACTGCATTTCCTAAAATATTCAAGATGGCCAAGGAGTGACCTATTACCCTGATCTGCTTCAACAGCACCAGGTTCATTTAAGAGTGAAGGTTGATTTTTATTTTTATTTATTTTTTTCCATGGCACTTCCTGGGCTGCTCATGGAACGGTGCAGTTTGCAGAGTTCCATGGGCATTCCAGGAAATGATAAGTGAACAAACTCTTGCTCCAAGCATGGTTTAAAATAAATAAATAAAAAAGACACCCATAAAACGTTACCACACTATAAAAAAGATGTTGAGACTTCAGAAAGAGTGCAGGGAAGAGCAACAAAGATGATTAGGGGACTGGAGGCTAAAACATACGAAGAACGGTTGCAGGAACTGGGGCAGTGGTGGGTTTCAAAATATTTTACTACCGGTTCTGTGGGCGTGGCTTGGTGGGCGTGGCATGGGTGGGTGGGTGTGGCTTGGTGGGCGTGGCAGGGGAAGGATACTGTAGAATCTCCATTCACACCCCACTCCAGGGGAATGATACTGCAAAGTCCCCATTTCCTCCCTTTCAGCTGGGACTCAGGAGGCAGAGAATAGATGGGGGCGGGGCCAGTCAGAATTTTTACTACCGGTTCTCTGAACTATTCAAAATTTCTGCTACCGGTTCTCCAGAACTGCTCAGAACCTGCTGAAATCCACCTCTGAACTGGGCATGGCTAGTCTAGTGAAGAGAAGGACCAGGGGAGACATGATAGCATCTTCCAATATTGGAGGGGCTGCCACAGAGAGGAGGGGGATCAAGCTGTTTTCCAAGGCACCCAAAGGCCAAACAAGGAATAATGGATGGAAACTGATCAAGGAGAGATTCAACCAAGCAATAAGGAGAAATTTCCTAATGGTGAGATCAATTAATCAATGGTATGGCTTGCCTTCAGAAGTTGTGAGAGCTTCATCACTGGAGGCTTTCAAGAAGAGACTGGATTGCCATCTGTCAGAAATGGTGTAGGTCGGGTCTCCTGCTTGGGCGTGATGACCTACAAAGTCCCTTCCAACTCTTGTTATTCTGTTATTCTTTTTTAAAATATTTTTTTAATTTTTCAATAAACACAAAACCAAAAACATACATACAAAAATACACACACACACACACAAAAAGAGGAATACAATAGATACCAAAAGAAAAAAGAAAAAAAGAGAGAGGGGGAAAAAAAGAACATTTTTTTATGCAGAATTGTGTCCATTTACAAAACTTATCCCTATAAAATACTTATGCTCTATATATTTTACTTCATCAAATTTTGTTATTGTTCTGCCCTAGCTACGGACCCCAAAGAACGCAGCACACACAAACTCTATACAAAGCTTATTTTACTCAAATAACTGAGTCTTTATCATTCAAAGGCTGTTAATGAACTGTCTTAACAGCCTGCAAGAATTCTAAGATAAGGGAATCACAGTCTTACTAGAGTTGGCAGAAAGCCCAGAAGCAATTTTGCAGACACGAAGGAGAGTGAACTAAAGTTGTTCTCTACAGCTTGTTGCAAGCGGTGTTCCTTCTTAAATAGGCTAAGGGATGGCCAATTAGCCCCAAGCCTTACTCTCGAGGAGACCTCCTCCTGAGGAGCCACTCCTGCCTTTTGGCAGCTTTGCACGCCCGTGCATTGAGAAGAGGCTCCTCCTTTTCGTCCTCTTCACTTATGGGAGCTTCTGGAGGTTCTGAAGGCCCTTGATCTGTCCCCGTCTACACACACACACAAACACAGCCAGCCGAGGGTTAAGAAAGTACTTGGCACACACACAGGTCGTTATCTCAAACTTGGCAACAATATAAGCACCGTCTGCCAAGAGCTTTACTGCAACAGATAACATAAGATTACATACGCATTGCAAATAGTCCAGCAAAACAATATCCCTTCGGTAGCTTCAGACATTGTTCAAGTGACTAGCCAGAGTTCGTTTTTGTTCGTCACAGAGTTTTACCAGCCACCACCCTCTCTTATATAGTCTCTGGGGTGTGGTCCAGTGACTCAGTTCTAATCCCTAGCACACCTCCTTAACTGCTGCAACCGTTTATCACGCCTTCGTTGGCGTGCATCCAGGAATGATGGCTCTCCTTCCTCGCTCTCATCTGAGACACCTGGCTCCTGGCTAATCTCCTCTCCCTCGGCCGGCACCTGAGACAGTGCCAGAGGGGAGGGGCCTGGAGAGGGAGGCCTGGCTGACTCCTCTTCCTCATGTTCGGAGCTTTCTTCCTCCGATGAGATAGACTCAGAGGGCGGGGCCACAACACCCCTGGCTGAATCCCTGCCTCTGGCACCACATCTTCTCCAGCCTCCTCACTGTCCGACTCGAGCGCCAGCTGCACAGGCTGCTGGCGCAGCACCACACCAGCCTCCTCACCAGCCTCCTCATTGTTGGAATCAGCTACAATCTGCACAGGCCGCTGACGGGCCACAACAGTTATGTCTAAGCCTGTTTCATGTTTCTCTTTTTAATCCATTTGTACCATTTCTCCCATGATACATAATACCCCGAGTCTGTCATTCCTTTCAATTCCAATGTTAGTTTGTCCATTTCAGCGCAATCATTAATTTTTTTTAATTATTTGATCCTCGGAGGGTATCTTCACATTTTTCCAACATTGCGCAAAAGCCAATCTCGCCGCTGTTGTGTTATTCTGTTATTCTATGTAGAAAATAAGTTTAACGCTTGTCTATCTCTCACCAGATATATTTTCTAAGGACCAGCAAATGTTGCAGGAGGAGGAGGAGGAGGATGATGATGATGATGTTGATGATGATGATGATGATGATGATGATTATTATTATTTTTGCAACTACCATTTATGTTTCCCTGGTTCTGCTGGCAGTGAAATAATCAAATTAGCTCACCGAAGGGTTCCTGCTGCAGAGTTTTAACTCCTAATAAAAAGAGCCTTCGAAGTAAAATAGCCATAGAAAACACACAACCATCAGGAATTAACGAACTGCTTAAAGTTAGCTATTCAAACTTCAGTCTGTAAAGTTTCCATGCTGTGTGGGATTTTCGCGAGGTGTATTCAGGACCGAGAGCCGGGGTTCCTGGTTGGGGAAAGCTGCTTTCAAGTTACGTCTCAGTGAAATATTCCCTTTTGTATAGCTCCCCCGGACTCCAACTTTGAAGGGAAGTTCTAGCTAGTGGATCAAAAGCGATGCGAAGTCCTTGAAAGATCAGTTTGATTGTCGTGGCTTCTGTTGGGAGACATTCAGATACTTTTGGGCTGCAAAGAATGGAGGAGGGAAAAGGATATGAAATTTCTGCTTTTCCTTTTTTTAGAACGTGAAACGATGGCTCCTGGGAGAAGTGCAATTCTTGATTTAGGCCTCCGTATAAATACTGCAAAATTGCCATGATGTGTTGAGGTGTAGATAAATCAATGTACCGTAAATCTTTATCTCTATTAAGATCTACTTTAACAAATGAACCTCTGAAGCAGTTAACAATGAATGTTGTATATATTCTTACTTCTTCGTAGGGTTTATGTGTGTTTTTCTTCTAGCCAGGTTTTCCCTATGTAACCAAGGTTTTTTGTAGCTCCAGCTCAGTAGAATCACATCCACTCTGTTCTGGGCTTTTTTCCTTTCTAACAGCTAGCAAGCTCTAACTGCTAGGTGGGAGACCTAAATAGATCCATTTCTAGCTCGTTTGCTTTCATCAGTAGGCTGGAGTAGGCTTGTAGCTGGAGCTACAAAAAACCTTGGTTACGTAGGGAAAACCTGGCTAGAAGAAAAACACACATAAACCCTACAAAGAAGTAAGAAAATTGATACTGTACCTTTACAGGGAGGATACATAAGATATGGGTATGGCCTACTGATGAAAGCAAACGAGCTAGAAATGGATCTATTTAGGTCTCCCACCTAGCAGTTAGAGCTTGCTAGCTGTTAGAAAGGAAAAAAGCCCAGAACCGAGTAGATGTGATTCTACTGAGCTGGAGCTACAAAAAACCTTGGTTACGTAGGGAAAACCTGGCTAGAGGAAAAACATATATATATATGTATATGTATATGTATATGTATATGTATATGTATATGTATATGTATATGTATATGTATATGTAATCGCTCTAAGCGATGTTAGTTCTGGCTATTCTTCCTCAGAATAGGGTCTTGTAAACCATCAGAACTGCATCAGAAATGCCCTTCTAACTGACTTCCAAACTGCCCACAGTTTTCTAACAGAAGAGCTCGGTTTTCTGTCAAGAATCTCCTTTTATACTGTCAACTGTGACAGTTAGGGGAGGGAATATAAAAGCCCGGGAGATTCAAACCTATTAGCTGCTTTCTGATTGGCTCACCCACTTGTCCATTCCAAAAGCCATTAATAGGCACAGCAATTGAGAAATAACTTTTCTCTCACATGATGCCTTATTAATGTGCAGCTATAGCGATCCCTAAGGGTTAATTAATAATGCTAAGGTGTTTATACAGCTTCATCTTGGACATATTTCATGGCCCATCTATTATTTCTTGGCAAGATAGAGGTGGAGGGAATAACTGGCAACCAGTAATTAAAAGGCAGTTAAGTTGTTCGTCAGATGCCCAGGTGATATTGGGTTGTATGGGCTATGTAGCCGAGAAACGAAAAGAGGGTTTGTTGCACTGAACTCTAAACCACTACTTGGTTTCACACATTCCAAACAGAATAACAGAATGGGAAGGGACCTTGGAGGTCTTCTAGTCCAATCCCCTGCTCAGGCAGGAAACCCTATACCCGTGATGGCGAACCTATCGCACGGTGGCACGCGGAGCCATATCTGTGGCCATACGAGCGTTGCCCTACTCAGCTCCAGCACGCCAGCTAATTTTCGGGCCTTCTGGGCCCAGTGGAAGTTGGGAAGTGGGCTGTTTCCAGCCTCCGGAGGGCCTCCCAGGTAGGGGACGGAAGGCCATTTTCGCCCTCCCCAGGCTCCAAGAAAGCCTCTGGAGCCAGGGGAGGGCAGAAAATGGGCCTACCAGGCCCACCGTGCCATCACATGCCAAAAGTGGGGGTAGCGCAGGGGGGGTCATGCATGCATGTGCAGGGGGTGGGGCGCACTGAATTATGGGTATGGGCACACGCATGCGTGACCCCCCCACATGATCCCCACTTTTGGCATGCGACAGCAAAAAGGTTAGCCATCACTGCCCTATACCATTTCAGACAAATGGTTGTCCAGTGTCTTAGCAATAGCACTTAGCAATAACAATAGCACTTAGACTAGGGGTGTCAAACTCAAGGCCCGGGGGCTGAATCTGGCCCATGGGGGAAAATGGAGCCCAGGCAGGGCTCCCTGAGCTCCATTTTTGCTGGCAAAGGGATGCAGGAGGCCGACACAGCCAAAAATGGAGCCTTGATGAGTGACGTTGAGCTGGCCACACCCACCCTGACCACATCCCCAGCCACACACACACACACACACACACACACACACACACACACACACCGGCCCCGCAAGGGTCAAACACAACCCCCATTCAGCCCTCAATGAAATTGAGTTTGACACCCCTGACTTAGACTTATATACCGCTTCATAATGCTTTACAGCCCTCTCTAAACGGTTTACAGAACCGTATTATTAGAGTTGCATTTCCTATCCAGATGTTGGTAGACGTTAACGCTTCATAAAAACCTCCAGTGATGGAGTCCCCATAACTTCAAGTCGTTCCACTGATCAATTGTTCTCACTGTCAGGAAATTTCTTCTAAGTTCTAGGTTGCTTCTCTCCTTGATTAGTTTCCATCCGTTGCTTCTTCTTCTGCCTTTGGGGAATAGGTGGACTCCCTCTTCTTTGTGGCAGCCCTTCAAAAATTGGGAGACTGCTATCATGTCACCCCTAGTCCTTCTTTTCATTAAACTGGACATACCCAATTCCTGCAACTGTTCATCATATGTTTTTGCCTCCAGTCCCTTAATAATCTTCATTGCTCTTCTCTGCACTCTTTCTAGAGTCTCAACATCTTTTTTTTTAGTGTTGTGGCGACCAAACAATAATTTCTTTACTATTCCCAGAGTTCATCATTGCTGGGCTAAGTGCACCATAAGCCAGTCTCTACAAATCACCCTTGCTGGGTTCATATAATATGCTAAGCACAAGCAAAGCAATCATATTAGCATGTTATCGGAGTTGCGTTTCCTAGCCAGATGTTGGCGGAAGTTAAATCTGCATTTGCTTCTTTAATTTTTCCGAATGTAGCACCAGGTGCTTACGTATTCCAGAAGTCTGAGGTTGCTCCTGGGAATTCTTCGGGGAGGGGGGTGTAGGGCTTAGCAGATTGTAAGGGATTTGGTGTGAAAAGATTTCATTCCCAATTGCCAGTAGGAATAGTAAAATGAATCTAGCCCTGACAATAAATGAAAGCGATGAAATGAAGAATGTCAGGTCAAGCAACCAGAATCATTCATAAATAGCAACTTTGTTGACTTCTGCCTATGCTACAAGAATCTCCCCTAATTGGTTGCCTTCCCCTGAAAACAACCAGATAAGGTTTCATGGATCTTGGGGGAAGTCAAGTTTATGCCTCTGCATCAGGACGCCAAGCTAGGTCCCTGTTTGACTCCTCCTTCCAGCCTGGCTGGCTGTTCGCCAACAAAGTAATCTTAAAGTAACCAATTAAAAAAGAGGTACAGAAGGGGAAAGTAGGGACAATATTGAGTCAATACACCAAGTTATTTTGCACAGTACCTCTTAAATCTTAAATCCAATTTTCAATTACTTTTTCAAATACATATATTTGTACCACTGCAAACAATATCTTAATCACTTCTAATTGAACAGTAAATCTAATTAATTCATAATACAATATAATTTCCAATTTTTTTAGTTAAATTCCAAGATTATAATTAAAAATGTTCCAATTGTTGCATTTTCCATAGTTGCAATTAAAGATATTCCAAATATTACAATCTCGTATATTAAACTTTTTTGTGTCTCTAAATCTTATTCCAATTCATTTATAAGTCAAGATAATTATCCGTTGCTTTATACTTAATTTGTTTCTTGACCACTTTAATTGGGCATCAGGAGAATTTGAGCTTAAGATCTCCTAGAAGCTGTGCATAAAATACAGTTTTACCAAATGTAAGATTGGGTTAAACTGGTTGAAGACACAGGTGTCCATTCCTAACCCCAGGAAAACCTGGGTGATGAGACGTGTATTGTGAAGGACAACGTCCTATGGCGTCCTTGGTGGTCTCTGGCCAAGGAGCCCACAGTTCAACCCTGAACGACAAATATTCTCCTCTATTAGGACAAATTCATGCCTAAAGTGGGACTAGAACTCACTGTCTCCTAGTGAATGGCCCAAAGCCATCTAACCAACTATCGTGCTTAAGACGGAACTAGAACTTACCATCTCTTGGTGATTAGCCCAAAGTCACCCAGCTGGCTGTCATGTCTAAGGGCAGGACTAGAACTCACCGTCTCCTGGTGGTTGGCCCAAAGTCACCCAGCCAGCTTTCATGCGTAAGTGGGACTAGAACTCACAGGCTCCTGATTTTACCTTCATCACTATACCAAATAGGGTCTCAATTCCTCAAGGTAAAATAATTTAGAGGGACAGTTCTGATTATTCTCCACCTAACTTGTTGGTAAACAATTCACACACCGAGACAGAGAGATTGGTCTATTTATTTATGTAATAAATAAATCCGTAATAAATTAACTAGACATGAAAGCCTTTGGGTATTTAAGCTAGCTAAGAAATATGTACTTCAAAACATTCCAGCAAAGCTGAAGAGGATTTCATTTTCAAATAGGCACAAAGAAAGGAGCCTGTTAATCACTTTCTGCATTTAGAATGGAATTTATTGAGCCAAGGGATTATGTTTTTATTAATAAGTAATAGAGAGGTATGCAATACGTCATCTGTATATTGTGTAGAATCATGCAAGTTCATATAAATATTTTGGATATGTTCAGAAGCAGGTCAGAAACAAGAGGAGGAAGGGAAGCAGAAAAAGCCTTGAAATGTTTCGAGGGTATCTCCAAAATTATAAGGATGTGGTGGCTCAGTGGCTAAGATGCTGAGCTTGTCGATCGAAAGGTCGGCAGTTCAGCGGTTCGAATCCCTAGTGCCGCATAATGGGGTGAGCTCCCGTGACTTGTCCCAGCTTCTGCCAACCTAGCAATTCGAAAGCAGATAATAAAAATGTATGGATCCGTGTGGTCTTTTCAAAACCCACACTAGACTTAAGATGCGACCTTCAAAGATTCTGGATGGTGCCAATGCATGGCAAAAGCAGTTTGGTCTAATGAGTAAGGCACCAGGCTAGAGAGCAGGAGGCTAAAGAGCAGAAGATGGTGAGTTCTAGTCCCATTTTAGGCATGAAAGTTGGCTGGGTGACTTTGGGCCAATCACCAGGAAGTGGTGAGTTGTAGTCCCACCTTAAGGCAGGAAAGCCAGTTGGGTGATTTTGGTCCAATCACCAGGTGACTGTGAGTTATAGCCCCATCTTAAACATGAAAGCTAGTTGGTTGACATTTGAGCCAATCAAAAGAAGATGAGTTCTAGTCCTGCCTTAGCCATTTTGGGGCTGTTTTCAGGCTGTTTTTCGGGCCGTTTTTTAGGCTGTTTGCAGGCCATTTTTGGCCTGAAAAACAGCCTGAAAATGGCCCAGAAAACATCCCCCCCCCCAAAAAAAGCCTGGGTTTTTTGTCCATTTTTCAGGACATTTTCAGGATGTTTTTCGGGACATTTCCAGGCCGTTTTCAGATCATTTTTCAGGCCAAAAACGTCCCAAAAAATGTCTCAAAAAAGACTCCCAAAACCCCCGAAAAATGGCCTGTTTTTTGGCCATTTTCCCAGCTATTTTCAGGCCATTTTCTGGCGCTCCGACACAAAACCAGCTGGCTGGCACACATATGCTCATCGGAAACCAGAAGAGCAGCTGGCAACAGCACGCATGCCCACAGAGAGGGCTTTGCAACAGGGGTGAAATGCTCCCGGTTCAGACCGGATCGGGCAATCCAGTAGCGATTGTGGCAGGTGGTTCGGAGAACCGGTAGCGATAGTGACGCGAGGCTCCGCCCACCTGCCCGGATGTCATTACTTCCTGGTTTTAACCAGGAAGTAATGTGTTTTTTTACCCTCTGTACATGCGCAGAAGGTTTTGCGCATGTGCAGAGAGTTTGCACGTGCATGTGACACACGCGAGAGAGAGAGAGAGAGCGAAGCACTTCTGAGCCGGTAAGGAAGGTAAGTAGATTTCACCCCTGCTTCTGCATGCCACCTCTGGCACGCGTGCCATAGGTTCGCCATCGCCGACCTACATCATGCTGAATATGTTTTCAAATGAATATAGCTATCCCAGCTATCTCTGAATAATTTGCTCATAAAAGAAACATCAATCTTGCGTTCCGGATCATTAAAGGAGCATCAGCCTTGCAAAGTCATGGTCAATCAGGAGCTCTCAGAATAAATGAGTGCCTTTGGGTTTCTGTGAATCATTACATTGCCCCGTTGATGAATTAGACAAAGTCTAAAACTGAGTAACAGAAGAAGGACTTTATGGTGGGGTTCACGCAACCAGAAAGTACATAAGCAGGTCAATTAAAGAACACGCGCAGCTTTATTATTTTATTTTATTTTATTTCCAATTTATATACCGCCCTTCTCCCTGAGGACTCAGGGCGGTGTACAGCCAGAATTAAGAACATGAAATACAAATATTAAAAAACAATTAATATATATATAAATTTGGCCCAAAAATTAAAAATCATAAACCAATTAAAACATTTAAAAATTTCTTCTTAAACCAGCCCGGCTTGCTGGAAAAAGTGGGTTTTAAGGGCACGGCGGAAGGCACTGAGGTCTTGATAGGTTTAAACCTTGGTTAACTGCTTGTGGCTCCGTGTGTTTGACAAGACCACTTCATTTGTATCAGTGGTGGGTTCCGCCCGGTTCCGCCGAGCCGGTAGCGGTGACCATATGATGTCACTGAACTGGTTCTGCCCCCCCGCCCACCCTCGCGTTATTCTTACCTTTTATTTGCCCCCCCCCAATCTATTCACTGCCTCCCGAGTCCCAGCTGATCAGCCGCGGGGCTTCAAAGAGCCGCCCTACAGCTGATCAGTGTTAAAAGGCAGTGTGGTGGTAGACCGGTGCCTCCAAAAACAAACGAGTAGATCAGTACAGCTCTGCAAGCAGTTAAAAGCCTGGTAGACCAGTACCTCTGCTAAATCCTAAAGAATTGTCACATGACTATTAAGCTACACCCACAAAATAAGCCATGCCCACAGAACTGATAGTAACAAATTTTAGAACCCACCCCTGATTTGTATACTTTACATGTGAGCATTTCTGGAGATTCTCAATCATCCAGGTCATGGTTATCCCAAAAGTATTTTTCCCCCCCAGATGGCACCTGGATTTTCTTGGTGTTTTTTTTTTTTTTTTTGAAAACGTTTTGCTTCTCATCCGAGAATTGAAGAAGCTTCTTGGATAATGAGCAAAACATTTTCAAAGAAAAAAAAATCAAGAAAGTGACAGTGGCCTTTTGCAAAAGCAAAAGTGTATGAAACAAACCCAAATTAAATATGCTGCAGTCAGTTTGCTTTGAAAGGTCTACAGTAGGGATGAAATCCAGAAGGTTCTGGCAGGTTCTGGAGAACCGGTAGCGGAAATTTTGAGCAGTTCAGCGAACCGGCAAATGCCATCTCTGTCTGGCCCCAGAGTGCGGTGGGAATGGGGATTTTGCAATATCCTTCTCCCAGGAATGGGGAGGGAATGGGGATTTTGCAGCATCCTTCCCCTGCCACGCCCACCAAGCCACCAAGCCACGCCCACCAAGCCACACCCACAGAACTGGTAGTAAAAAAAATTGGATTTCACCACTGGTCTACAGCAATAGCAGTAAGGGCCTGGTGGCTCAGCAGACTGATAGCATTGTGATTAACACCAGCTGTCTGCAATTACTGTAAGTTCGAATCTCGCCAAGGCTCAAGGTTGACTCAGCCTTCCATCCTTTCTAAGGTAGGTAAATTGAGGACCCAGTTTGTGGGGGCAATAAGATGACTTTGTATAAATATACAAAAGTATGAAGGCTATTGCTTAACGCATTGTAAGCCGCCCTGAGTCTCCGGAGAAGGGCGGCATATAAATAATAATAATAATAATAAAATAGCATCTAGATTTAAATTCCGCCTCATAGTGCTTTACAGCCCGCTCTAAGTGGTTTACAGAGTCAGCCTCTTGCCCCCAAACAATCTGGGTCCTGATTTTACCCACTTCAGAAGGATGGAAGGCTGAGGCAACCTTGAGTTGGTGAGAATCGAACTGCTGGCAGTCGGCAGAATTAGCCTGCAATACTGCATTCTAACCACTGCTCTTATAAGAATGTCAAAATAACTTCGATGAATTAGAAGAATTTATGTTTTTTTTTTCTTCACCTGAGGGAAAAAAATCTTGTTTTCCTTTATTATTTATTTACGTGTTCAATTTATATGCTATCCGCCTTAATAAGAGGCAACTCTAGGCGGCTTACAACCAAGCAGCAGGATTAAAAACATTAAATAATAAATAGGAGTCTTGGAGGTCTTCTAGTCCAGCCCACTGCTCAAGAAGGAACCCTACTGTTGTGGCTCCGTTACCTGAGCCTATGTCATTGGCAGGAGAGGACTCTGAGAGTGAAGGAGAGGAGTTGGCAAGGCCTCCCTCTCCAGGACCCTCCTCTCTGGCAATGCCTTCGGTGTCCGCCGAAGGGCAAGAGATAGGGCCGAGGCCAAGCATGTCCACGCAGCCACAGGTGGACAGTGATGTGGGTAATGAGTCTTGGCTGGATCCTCGGCAGCATCGCAGAGATAAGTGCACGCAACAGAAGAAAAGGCGTGCCAGAGATTAGGCTGAGTCACTGGACCACACCCCACAGGGTATAAAAGGGAGCGTGGTGGCCATTCAGACTCTGTGACAGACAAAGCTAACTACTATCGAGTCACATTGCATCTTTGGAAACAACATTATCGGCCTTGGATTTATTTTACGAAATGGACAATTCTTGACTGTGTGTATTTTGTTTATTGAGTAAAAGTTCTTGGCAAGCAGCTACTGGGTTGCTGCCAAGCGTCTTATCAGAAGAACTGGTTGTCTGCCAGTTTATTTAAACCCCGGCTGTCTGTTTGTGTGCGTGTGTGAGATGGGGACAGAACACCTACACCATTTCAAACAAAGAGTCCAATCTCTTCTTAAAATCTTCCAGTGATGGAGCATCCACAACTTCTAGAGGCAAGCTGTTCTACTGATTTATTGTTCTCACTTTCAGGAAAGTTTTCCTTATTTCTAGGTTGTCCCAAAGGGGCTTTTTCATGAGGCAACTGGACTTCCTTGTTTTTTCTGGAAAGTCCAGTTGCCTCCTGGAAAAGCACCTTTGGGACAACCATAATTTGGATGATTGAGAATCTCTACAGATCTTTAGTTCTAGGTTGATTCTCTCCTTGATGAGTTTCCAGCCGTTGCTTTTTGTTCTGCCCTCAGGTTCTTTGGAGAATAGGTTGACACCCCCCCTCTTCTTTGGGGGCAGCCCCTCAAATATTGGAACACTGCTATCATGTCACCCCCTACTCCTTCTTTTCATTAAACTAGATTGATGGCAGTGAGTGGCCCATAGCAGTGGTGGGATTCAGCCGGTTTATTTATTTATTTATTGGTTCAATTTATATGCCGCCCTTCTCCGGCATATAATGCGGAGAAGGGCGGCTTACAATGCGTTAAGCGATAGCCTTCATACTTTTGTATATACCTGCTTAGTAGGGCTTTTGGCCCCCCCTAAGCAGTGTTCTTATTTACACAAAGTCATCTTATTGCCCCCACAATCCGGCTCCTCATTTTACCTCGAAAGGATGGAAGGCTGAGTCAACCATGAGCCTGGTGAGATTTGAACTTGCAGTAATTGCAGGCAGCTGGTGTTACTTAACAGCACTTTAATCTGCTGCGCCACCAATGCTCTGTCCGGTTCGGGCAAATTGGTACTGGAAACTGCGGGAGGGTCTGCCCACCCGCCCGGAAGTAATGCGCGAGCAAAGAGCATGCACGGAACGCCATGCACGTGTGCATGCGCTCACATTTGCGAACCGGTAGGGGAGGTAAGTGAATCCCACCTCTGGCCCATAGCGATTTCTACCCAGGTGCTTATTTAAAATATTTGATGGGAAGAGTGAATTTTTGGCCCTTTATTCAAATATAGCGAACATACTGTTTTCAGTCTAACACTTGAGAGAAGAGATTATTTGGGGCTACATTCCTGAGTTGCTTGCTTTGCCCTAAAGAAATGGATTAAATTGTGTTTGAGCTGGCCCTGGACTGCAGAAGGAGCTCTTTGTTTCCAGCCCATATGTGTTTCTCTACTGATAAAATTGTTTTCCCCCTGGTTCCTTCATCAATTTCCCCTTCCTTCCTTCCTACCTTCCTTCCTCCCTCCCTCCCTCCCTTTTCTTTCTTTCTTTCTTTTCTTTCTTTCTTTCTTTCTTTCTTTCTTTCTTTCTTTCTTTTTTCTTTTTTCCTCCCTCCCTCCCTCCTTCCTTCCTTCCTTCTTCCCTTCTTTCTTCTTCTTTCTTCCTTTCTTTCTTTCATCGATTTCCCCTTCCTTTGTTTCCCCTTCTGTCCTTCTCCTCCCTCCTCCTTCCCCTCCTCCTCCCTCCATCCTTTCTTTCTTTCTTTCTTCTTTCTTTCCTTCTTTCTTTTCGACTTCTTTCCTTCCTTCCTTCCATCAATTTCCCCTTCCTTCCTTCTACCTTTCCTTCCTCCCTCCCTCCCTCCTCTTCTTTCTTTTTTCTTTCTTTCTTTCTTTCTTTCTTTCTTTTTTTTCTTCCTCTCCCTCCCTCCCACCCTCCCTTTCTTCCTTCTTTCTTTCTTCCTTTTTTCTTTCATCGATTGCCCCTTCCTTCGTTTCCCCTTCTGTCCTTCCTTCGTCCCTCCCTCTTTTCCTTTCTTCTTCTTTCTTTCCTTCTTTCTTTTTGACTTCTTCCTTCCTTCCATCAATTTCCCCTTCCTTCTTTGTTTCTTCCTTCCTTTCTTCCTCCCACCTTTTTTCCTTCTTCCTTCTTTCTTCTTTCTTTTCCACCTCCTCCTTCCTTCCTTCCTCCCTCCCTCCCTCCCTCCCTTCCTTTTTTTCTCTTCCTTCCTTCCTTCCTTCCTTCCTTCCTTCCTTCCTTCCTTTCCTTCCTTCCTTCCTTCCTTCCTTCCTTCTTCCTTCCTTCCTTCTTCTTTCTTTTCTTTTTCTTTCTATCTTCCTCCCTCCCTCCTTTCCCACATTTGCAAAGATGCTGTTCCTCCTATTGCTGCTTCTTTCCCAAACCATTTTCCTTTCCCCATGACTAATTTAGCAGCACTGGTTTTTAATATAACTGGCTGAAGTGTTGAAGTGTTTCCGTGGTTGGGGGATACTACATGGATTTCTGTTTGCAGTGGTGGTGACTTCTGCAAGGAATTAAAACTTGGAAGGCGATATTAAAATACTTCCCTTTTACTTCCTTGAAGAAACAGAAAGGTTGAGCAGGAGATATTACTCTGCTCCAAGTGCTAAGCCCTATTCCATTCCAGGAGCAATGAGTGGTCTTGATAGTTTTAAGGTGAGAAAAGTTAAATAAAGTGATTGGTGGATTCCCTGCCCATCAAGTATTGATCACAATCACTAACCGCCTCACTAATAGGCTTGACAAGGTTGACAGTGCAGGGCTGAATTTCTCCATGTCTCGGAGTGTTAATGCTCTTATTTATTTATTATTTTTATTTTATTATTCATATTTCTATGCCGCCCACTCTCCGAAGACTCTGGGAGGCTTACACCAAAGACAGTATACTAAATAGCATATTGCCCCCAACAATCTGGGTCCTCATTTTACCCACCTCGGAAGGATGGAAGGCTGAGTCAACCTTGACCCGGTGAGATTTGATCCGCTGGTCTGCTGAACTAGCAGTCAACTGAAGTAGCTGCAGTACTGCACTCTAACCACTGCGCCAACTCGGCTCTTGAAGTTTGGTGTTGCAGGAAACTCTCGAGAATACCACATTCAGACAAGGAAACAAGCAAATGCACCATCAGATAAATCAACCCAGAGTCTCACTTGAGGAGTGTTGAATTGTGGGTGCAAAGAAGGACTGGACACACAAGTTAACAAATACCTCTTTATTAGCTCCGTAAACTGCAATGCCTAATCTAGCCCGGCAGCTCCTTTTATACTAGGAGCTGTCCGCGCTTTCAACCACTGACATTGCTCTGAATTTCCCACTTCAATTATCGCCTATTGATTGGCCCGTTCAAATCTGCCACTCAATACTCAACAAGGAACAAATCGCCAGGCTCAAATTATCCTACTTTGGACACATGATGAAAAGACCTAGCTCTCAGAGAAGGAAAACGTAGAGAGAAAATGTCAGAAAAGGTAGAAGGAAAGAGAAGAAGACTTAGACACAGAAATTGGTGTACACAGAAATTGGTATTAGAAGACCTAAAAGTCCAGGTTAGGACAGATCGTCATGGATAAAATCTATCTACGGTATATGGTTATTAAGAATCAACAATGGTTTGTTGGCACATAGTCGATCGGTCAATTTAATCAACACCCTCTTTTTATATGGTATTTTATGTGACAAACATTGATAATAATAAAAAACCCAACCAATGAACCAACGAACTAACAAACCAACAAACCAACAAACCAACAAACTAACAAACCAACAAACCAACCAACAAACAAAGAAACAAAGAAACAAAGTACTGGGAAGAAATACATAGAAGACCCAGTTTGTGGGGGCAATAAGCTGACTTTGTATAAATATACAAAAGTATGAAGGCTATTGCTTAATGCACTGTAAGCCGCCCTGAGTCTCCGGAGAAGGGCGGCATATAAATCAAATTTTTTAAAAAGAAAAAAATTCTCAAAATCCCAAAAATAGCATTTGAACTGAAATCACAAATATCCTTACATGGGTAGCTCTACCTAAGTGAAAGAGAGAGAAGGGTTACCAGGGGTGAAATCTAGCAGGTTCTGACAGGTTCTGGAGAACTGGTAGTGGAAATTTTGAGCAGTTTGGAGAACGGCAAATACCACCTCTGGCTGGCCCCAGAGTGGGGTGGGAATGGGGATTTTGCAATATCCTTTCCCCCAGGAGTGGGGAGGGAATGGGGATTTTGCAATATCCTTCCCCAAGGAGTGGGGAGGGAATGGGGATTTTGCAGTATCCTTCTCCCAGGAGTGGGGTGGGAATGGAGATTTTGCAGTATCCTTCCTGCCACGCCCACCAAGCCACGGCCACAGAACCGGTAGTAAAAAAAACTTTGGATTTCACCACTGAGGGTTACTATATTCTCACACTTCATAACGGGTTTATAATTTCTTTCGAAATGTAGAGACAATTCTCATTGAGAGCATTCTTTTTGTTAAAAAAACCCCAAGAAAACTGATGTTTATTGGTGGGTGGGCACGGGAAGTACACAGCAAACAGTATACTATTTGCGAAGTGAAAAGAGAATGATGGAGACCATTGTTCTCGATCAATAGCTTTTATTCCTTCTCCCATTCTTCTTCTTCTTGCAATTGTGGCACTTTGTTTTATGCATATTATTAAGCGCACAAATGTCTCTCCAACCATTATAAAAATCCAAAGACTCATTATGTTGCTGACATTGTTACCAGCACGAAAGAATTATGCAGGGGTAGAACGGTCATGGAGAGAGAATGCATTTTGATTGAATCAGACCATAAATATATGACGGAAGAGTGAACAAGAGAAAGTTTTGCAAGGACGAAAAAAAGCAACACACAAAAAAAAAAAGCAAGAGAGAGAAGAAGGCCTGAGAAGTTTAAAAGATGGAGCATGATGTATCAAGCGTGATGTATCGACATTATAGAGGAAAGCATAGCTTCAGAGATTGAAACAGACAGACAGGAAGATCTATTATGGTTTTTTTTAAAAAAATTGTATTTATTTATTTGTTTCTCTTTCATGGATCACTGCCTTGTCGTGGCGAAGGGGCTTGTGCAATGCAATGAAGCTGTGAGCTATGCCGTGCAGGGCCATAAGGAAGGCTGAGAAGGCCAAAGAATGGAGGCCTTTGAACTCTGGTGCTGGAGAAGATTCCTGCGAGTCCCCGTATCGTCTTCCGGTAAGAAACAGGGAAAAAAAGAAAAGAAAAGATCAAAAGCGTGCTATAGACATTTCCAGATCAAATAGCACTGTAGTGAAGGAGCTGAAAACAATGGAAAATTTTGTCAGAGCTCTGACACCAAAACGCAAATCCAGAAGTGTCACAGAAGACAAGATCAATAGGTCCCTAGTTGAGGGCAGGGAAAGATATTTAGCCGGTAGACATTTTGACAGGGACGCTTATTCGGCCACGTAATGTCTCTGGCAAATGAACTTCCTGGAACTTTGTCATTTCAAGTGAACCCATGACGTTCAGAGGCCTTTTAACAAGTCTTCATCAAAAGAAAAATTGTGATGTTTTCATCCTAAAATATGGAGAGAGGAAGTGTCACAGTCTTATTTTATTTACTGTATTTTTTCATATTTTCAAACAAGCCATCTCCCTCAGAAGAAGACAATTAACTCTTAAAGGTAAAGGTTCCCCTCGCACATATGTGCTAGTCGTTCCCGACTCTAGGGGGCGGTGCTCATCTCCGTTTCAAAGCCAGCGCTGTCCGAAGACGTCTCCGTGGTCATGTGGCCAGCATGACTCAACGCCAAAGGAGCACGGAACGCTCTTACCTTCCCACCAAAGGTGGTCCCTATTTTTCTACTTGCATTTTTTATGTGCTTTCGAACTGCTAGGTTGGCAGAAGCTGGGACAAGTAACGGGAGCTCACCCCATTACGCGGCACTAGGGATTCGAACCGCTGAACTGCCGATCTTTTGATCGACAAGCTCAGCATCTTAGCCACTGAGCCACCGCGTCCCTCTAATTAATACTTAAATAGGAATTAATTTGTGAAGTGACCTGTTGATCAGTTTGTCACAAAACGGACTTCCTAAGTGACATAGTTAATCCTCGATTTACAACCATAATTGGGACCAGAACTTACAAAATCATAAACACAGGAAGTCCTCGGCTTACAATCATTTAGTGACCATTCAGAATGATAACAGCACTGAAAAAAGTGACTTATGACCGCTTTCACACTTATGACTATTGCGGCATCCCTGTGGTCACACACGATCAAAATTCAGATTCTGGGCAACTGACTCATATTTATGACGGTTGGATCATGTGATCACTTTTTGCGACCATCTGACAAGCAAAATCAACGGGGAAGCCAGATTCACTTAACAACCATGTTACTAACTGAACAACTGCAATGATTCATTAACAACAGTGAGAAGAATGGTTGTAAGATGGGGCAAAAGTCACTTAACAAATTTCTCACTTAGCAACATAAATTCTGGGTTAAATTATGGTCGTACGTTGAGGACTACTTGTTTAGGCTGGTTGCCAAGCAGTTGAGTTTTGATCACATGGCCACAAGGACACTGTGATGGTCGTAACTCACTTTTATCAGCACCATCATAATTTTCAATGGTCTTTAAACAAACGATCATAAGTTGAGGACTACCTGTTCCTTGGTTGGCTTGGATTTTGAATATATGGAAGTTTAAGAAATGAGGCATCATTTAAGTCAGTGTTTCTTAACCTCGGGAATTTTAAGCGGGATGGACTTCAACTCCCAGAATTCCCCAGTCAGCACAATGATTGGGGAATTCTGGGAGTTGAAGTCTACCCCTCTGAAACTTCCCAAGGTTGGGAAATATTGAATAAATCATGGCAATAATAAAATTATATTTAGGATTATATTTAGGTTGAAAACTTCCAAAAAAGCTACTAAAATGATCTGATATTATAGTTCTGGAGAACAATGAGCTCTCAAGGGTAAAAATTGTGTGGAATTTCTGACAATTAAAGAAATTATGCAGGAAGGAAGACACATTTTTACCCAAAGAAAATCATGACATGTTGTTCAACTTAGATTCTTAGACAATGAAGGAGGATCAGGGCAAATCTGGAGGTGGGAAACTGAAGCTTGTAATTAAACTCGACAGGAATTCAAAATGTTATTTTTACCCTAATGGAAAAAAAGAAAAGGAGGTTTAAATAAACTCCATCAGGTACTGTACTGGGAAGAGAACCCAGGAGCAAAAATTAGTTAAATTGCAGGTGTCATATTTTTAGTGTGCAAAAGGACAAGGCTGAACACACTTAATGGAACAGACTTCCATCCATCCATCCATCCATCCATTTATTTATTTGATATTTATCACACCATTATTATTTTTTAAAATATCTAATATTCATTCCTCCATGTATTTTCCTCAAAATAACACCACTGTAAAATGGGTTGAGAGAGGAACAGAGTGATGGATGTCTTTGGGCCAATCACCAGGAGACAGCGAGTTCTAGTCCCACTTTAGGCATGAAAGTTAGCTGGGTGACTTGGGACCAATCACTGGGAGATAGTGAGTTCTAGTCCCACCTTAGGCACAAAAACTGGCTATGTGACTTCGGCCAATCACTAGGAGATGGTGAGTTCTAGTCACACTTTAGGCATGAAATCCAGCTGGGTGACCTTCGTCCAATCACCAGGAGTCTGTGAGTTCTAGTCCCACCTTAGGCACAAAAGCTGGCTATGTGACTTCAGGCCAATCACCAGGAGATGGTGAGTTCTAGTCACTCTTTAGGCATGAAATCCAGCTGGGTGACCTTCGTCCAATCACCAGGAGTCTGTGAGTTCTAGTCCCACCTTAGGCACAAAAGCTGGCTATGTGACTTCAGGCCAATCACTAGGAGATGGTGAGTTCTAGTCACACTTTAGGCATGAAATCCAGTGGGTGACCTTCGTCCAATCACCAGGAGTCTGTGAGTTCTAGTCCCACCTTAGGCACAAAAGCTGGCTATGTGACTTCAGGCCAATCACCAGGAGATGGTGAGTTCTAGTCACTCTTTAGGCATGAAATCCAGCTGGGTGACCTTCGTCCAATCACCAGGAGTCTGTGTGAGTTCTAGTCCCACCTTAGGCACAAAAGCTGGCTATGTGACTTCAGGCCAATCACTAGGAGATGGTGAGTTCTAGTCACACTTTAGGCATGAAATCCAGCTGGGTGACCTTCGTCCAATCACCAGGAGTCTGTGAGTTCTAGTCCCACCTTAGGCACAAAAGCTGGCTATGTGACTTCAGGCCAATCACTAGGAGATGGTGAGTTCTAGTCACACTTTAGGCATGAAATCCAGCTGGGTGACCTTCGTCCAATCACCAGGAGGAGTCTGTGAGTTCTAGTCCCACCTTAGGCACAAAAGCTGGCTATGTGACTTCAGGCCAATCACTAGGAGATGGTGAGTTCTAGTCACACCTTAGGCATGAAATCCAGCTGGGTGACCTTCGTCCAATCACCAGGAGTCTGTGAGTTCTAGTCCCACCTTAAGGCACAAAAGCTGGCTATGTGACTTCAGGCCAATCACTAGGAGATGATGAGTTCTAGTCCCACCTTAAGCGTGAAAGCCGGCCTTGGGGGTTTAGGGCAAACCACCAGAAGAGGGTGAGTTCTAGTCTCGCTTTTGGCATGAAAGCCTGAAAGTCAAAATCTAAATGTCACTATCGTTTTATGGTGAGAAAGACAGAGATCCTTCACCCATCATCATCTTTGGCCTATCTCCGAAACTGAACAAAAAATCATTTATTTTTCCACAGTTGCTATCTTGCTAATTATTATTTTTTTCACCTAATCAACATCTCTGGTCCAAGAGAGCAATCGAACTTCGTGTTAATTGGTCTCAGACACCTATTCAGGTGTCCCCACTGCTTCAGCGTTTTTCTGTGAGGGTAGACAAAGTGAAGCAGCTCCGGGTGACAATTATTTTCCCTTTATTTTAAGGCCTGTAGCATCTCATCTGCAACTTCTGAAATCTCTGGCTGCAAGGTTCTCATTAGCCCCCACCTCCCCTTATCAAGTTCTTTTCAAATAAATAGGACTTTTTCCATGGCATTGCTTTCCCAGATTTTGTTTCTGCACCTCTCCCAAACAAAGGATGAGTGGCATTTTAACCAGCCTACGTTTCCAACCAGAACTAAGTGACAAAGCTACGGTAGGTGGTTTGTATTTTTAAAAATGCTGACAAGATAAAATCCAGGCTGGGGGTGGGAGAAAAATATCAGGAATCGGCAGCAAACTTGGAAACGTTGGAAACTAAACTTTGAAAGAGTTCCGAAGTTCATTTAAGATAGAAAGAGCTTTACCAATCAAGGAGAATATTTGTAAACTCTGGGTTGACAGGAAACCAGGGATGGGATTGAAAAATTTTAGCAACTGGTTCTCTGACCAGTTGCTGGGTGGGCGTGGCCATGGGGGAGTGGCCTAGTCAGCTTCCTGGACAACGGTGGTGGTGGGGGGGGGGGCATTTTCACCCTTTCCAGGCTCTGGAGGCTTTCCTCGAGCCTCCAGGAGGGCAAAAACAGCCTTCCCCGGCTCCAGAGGCCCTCCGGAGACCGGAAACGGGCCCATTTCTGGAATTCTGATATTTCTGGTAGGTCTGTTTTTTGCCCTCCCCAGACTACAGATGTCAGCACTTCAACCTGCCCCTCCCATCTCATCTCCTAGGGGATATTATCTTCAGGGAAAATAAGTAGGTGAGAAGTCAAGCGTCCTCTTGCCAGCTGCCCCCTCTTCTCCTCCTTATGTCAGCACTAGATAATATCCCCTAGGAGATGAGATGGGAGGGGGGGACATTCCTGGGAGCTGAAGTAATAGATATGGGGAGAGTGATTTGGAAGAGGGCCAATGAGACGCAGAGAATTGGGGAACGGAAAGGGAAGGTTTGGGGTCAGGAAGTCAGAGTTGGCTACGCCACAGTCAGGGACAGGTTGTTGTGCTTAATAAAATGAAAAATTTCTTCAAAGACTATCTGTTTGGAAATGCAATTTATTTTAATTGAGACGACATCGAAACCTGACAACAGAGGCTTTCCTCAAGCTTCCAGGAGGGTGAAAACAGCCTGCCCCTGGGCTATTACGTCGTGTTTTGCTATAGGAATTCTGAAGGAAGCGTTCCAATCTTAAACTCTGCTGTTTCTCAGCAGCATCTCAGTATAATTCATATTGTGGTATTTAGAGTGTTTTTGCCTTTATAAAATATTCATTTCCGAACAAATCCCAGCTAAGAACACTCGTGTGTATCTTTAATTAGAGCTTTGCAAAACTTTGAAGGGGAGCTTTGTTGCAATACTGTTGCCAAAAAAAAAATATGTCCTTCCGATGTGCACGCATGCACGCACACACAGGCACACAAAAAGAGAGACACAAAAAAGAGACTTTTCAAAAAGCCCAATCAAACTTCTAGGTTGCTTCAGTAGGTTTTGTGAAGTCTTTGAATTTGTTTGTAGATGTCATGTTAAGGATTTGGGTTTGAACCATAGAGTATAGAGCAGAATAACAGAGTTGGGAGGGACCTTGGAGGTCTTCGAGTCCAGCCCCCTGCTCAAGCTGAGACCCCATACCATTCAGGACAGATGGTTGTCCAATCTCTTCTTGAATAGTGATGGAGCTGTTGTGGCTCCGTTACCTGAGCCTGTGTCATTGGCAGGAGAGGACTCCAAGAGTGAAGGAGAGGAGTTGGCAAGGCCTCCCTCTCCAGGACCCTCCTCTCTGGCAATGCCTTCGGTGTCCGCCGAAGGGCAAGAGATAGGGCCGGGGCCAAGCACATCCACGCAGCCACAGGTGGACAGTGATGAGGGAAATGAGTCTTGGCTGGATCCTCGGCAGCGTCGCAGAGATAAGCGCGCGCAACAGAAGAAAAGGAGTGCCAGAGATTAAGCTGAGTCACTGGACCACACTCCACAGGGTATAAAAGGCAGTGAGGTGGCCATTCAGACTCTGTGATGGACAAAACTAACTACTATCGAGTCACATTGCATCTTTGGAAACAACATTATCGGCCTTGGATTTATTTTACGAACTGGACAATTCTTGACTGTGTGTATTTTGTTTGTGAGTAAAGTTCTTGGCAAGCAGCTACTGGGTTGCTGCCAAGCTTCTTATCGGAAGAATTGGTTGTCTGCCAGTTTATTTAACCCCCGGCTGACTGTTTGTGTGCATGTGTGAGACGGGGACAGAACAGGAGCACCCACAACTTCTGGAGGCAAGCTGTTCCACTGGTTAATTGTCCTCAGTGTTAGGAAATTTCTCTTTAGTTCCAGATTGCTTCCCTCCTTGATTAGTTTCCATCCATTGTTTCTTGTCCTGCCTTCAGGTGCTTTGGAAAATAGATTGACCTCCTCTTCTTTGTAGCAGCCCCTCAAAAACTGGAATACTGCTATCATGTCACCCCTAGTCCTTTTTTTCATTGATCCAGATATATTGCATCATTCCACAGTCATACAGCTGATTTTACAAGGGCACCATATCAAACAATGGGTTTCTTTTCCAGCCCTGTCTTGCTTAGCAACAGAAACATCAGGCACAATTGTGGTCGTAAGTCGAGGACTACCTGCACTTAACGAAAGCAGGACAGTTTTCTTCAAAATACATCGCACCTGTCCAACGCACTCACTGTAAGTGTTTATAGTGCATGGTTCCTTGGAAAGATTTGGAGGATGAAATGAAATGGGTATTTTTTTTTATGATACCGCATTTCTCCGAAAATACAACCTACCCCAAAAGTAAGTCCTAGCTTGATTTTTACACATGCGCCCAATATAAGCCCTACCTCCAAAACAAGCCCTAATTAAGATCCAGGCTGCACAGGTAAAAATTAAGCTAGGGTGGGGATTGGGGGGGTTGGAGCTGCCCTACTACTTACCTTTGGACAGTGTTCTGCCCCAGCTACGGACCCCAAAGAACGCAGCACACACAAAGTCTGCTCAAACCTTAGTTTACTAAATTAAATCAGTCTTTCTCAAATAAAGGCTGTTAATTAACTTTCTTAACAGCCTACAAGAATCCAAAGAATAAATAATCGTAATCTTACTATGGTTGGCAGAAAGCCCAGAAGCAATTTGCAGGAAACTGATAAGAGAACTAAGATCAGGACGCGAAGGAGAGTGAACGAAGTTGTTCCCTGCAAATTGCCTCAGTCGTCGTCCTTCCTTAAATAGGCTAGGGGAGTGGCCAATTATCCCCAAGCCTTACTCTCGAGGAGACCTCCTCCTGAGGAGCCACTCCTGCGTTTTGGCAGTTCTGCGTGCCCGTGCGTCGAGAAGAGGCTCCTCCTCTTCATCCTCTTCACTTATGGGAGCTTCTGGAGGTTCTGAAGGCCCTGGCTGAATCCCCGCCTCTGGCATCATATCTTCTCCAGCCTCCTCATTGTCCGACTCGAGTGCCAGCTGCATAGGCTGCTGGCGCAGCACCACACCAGCCTCCTCGCTGTCGGAATCAGCTACTGGCTGCACAGGCCGCTGATGGGCCACAACAGACAGTTGCTGGCCCATTTCTCCTGCAAAGCCGGCAAGGCTTTCCTGAAGGCCTCTGCAGCCGATAACAGAGCTCCGGATCAATCCGGAAACAACAGAAACAGAACTGCAGAAGAAGTTCCTGAAGGCCTCTGACAGCGAAAAGGAAGCTGGGGGCAACCCGCGCAAGTGAGGTGAGTCAGTGGACAACACACACACACCCAAAATAAATAAAACCTGGTGCCTTTTTTGGTGGCAATATATATATATATATAAAACAGGGTCTTATTTTCGGGGAAACATGGTAATACTTGCTCTTTGGAACAGCCTCCCATTTAGAGATTTAACAGCACCTTCACCCTGATACACTTTAATTAACTTCTCAAACAGTCTATGGAGGGTTGACATCTGCTCCAGTGGTTGCCTATTTTCTCTAGATGTTATTGTAGTGAGATGATTTTCTATGATTTATCGGTAAATGCATGATGCTAATGCACTGAATTATTGTCACAAGTGCTGCTTCTTTTTTTTTTAACTGTGTGACATGATTCACTGAGAAATATGGTGTTTTAACAGTGTAATAAATAAGCACATTAATAAAAATGCCTTTCCCTAATAACTGTAACGAAGCCCACCTAATGAGAGCAACATTAAAAAAAAGTTTATAAGTTCAGGGTTATGATGGGTTACCTATCCTAGAAGTAGATGTAGCATTAGGATAAAAGCCTTAAGTATTTACCCAGCCTTAAAACCGTCAGAAGTTGTAGGAAACTGATAAGAGAACTAAGATCAGGACGCGAAGGAGAGTGAACGAAGTTGTTCCCTGCAAATTGCCTCAGTCGTCCTCCTTCCTTAAATAGGCTACGGGAGTGGCCAATTAGCCCACTCGAGGAGACCTCCTCCTGAGGAGCCACTCCTGCCTTTTGGCAGCTCTGCGCGCCCGTGCGTCGAGAAGAGGCTCTCCTCTTCTTCCTCTTCACTTATGGGAACTTCTGGAGGTTCTGAAGGCCCTGGCTGAATCCGGGGAGGGGTGGCGGTGGAATTTGCCCAGCTGCATAAACCCTGCCTAGATTTAATATAGATAGTCCTCATCTTATGACCACAATTGAGCCCCAAATTTCTGTTGCTAACTGAGACATTTGTTAATTTTGCCCCATTTTGCAGCCTTTCTTGTTAAGTGAATCACTGCAGTTGTTAAGTAAGTAACAAGGTTGTAGAATGAATCAGAATTTCCCATTGACAACCAACTCATATTTATGACAGTTGCAGTGTCCCAGGGTCACATGATTCCCCCCTTTCTGACAAGCAAAATCAATGTGCCATGCCCCCATCAGGGCCTGAATCTGAGGAGGGGGGACGAGCCGGAGCTGGAGCCGAGGGAGATCGAGGGGGTAGCTTCGTTGGCTTCGGAGGAATGTGAGGAGGAGCAGGCCGAGACAGCCCAGGACCCCTCCGGATAGGGACAGCTTGTTAGCAGGGAGGAACGGAGGCAGGATGATCAAGAGAGGGCAAGCAGTGGACATGAGGAGCGACATAGCTCAGGTGATGAGCAAGGACCGCCCCCTCCTGATCCCCGAGCACGGAGAGTAGAGAGAAGGCAGGAACAGCACAGGCCAACCCGACGACGTGGGAGGAGAGTGCCCTGCCTGTCTTCACAAGGCACACCTGGGGACAGAGATTTAAGGAGACACTGTGGGAAGGGGCATTTGTCGAGAACAAACACTGATTTTGGTAGAGTTTGGTGTGCCAGTACAGACATTTGGAGTTTGTAGGACTGCTTGCTTCTTCCTTACTTGTGGACTCGGTGCCTTTTCCTGACTTTGTGGACTCATTGTTTGCTCCTTGTTTCATGGACTCATTTACCTGTTCCTTCGTTTTGCTGGACTGGGCGCAGCCAGAGGCTGCCATGTGCGTGCGTTTGCACGCTTTGCTCTGGGACTTGCCAAGAATGTGGGAGCGTTTGAGGGAAAATTTGGAGCATCAAAGGGGAGTTTGAACTTTCAACTGGTTGTGTGACCTTCGTGCCTTGTCCCGGGTCATCACACAAATGGGAAGCCAGATTCACTTAACAACTGGGTTGCTAATTTCTACAACTGGAGTGATTCAGTTAACAACTGTGTCCAGAAAGGTCATAACATGGGACAAAACTGCTTAACAACTATCTCACCTAGCAACAGAAAAATTTGGATTCAATTGTGGTCGTAAGTTGAGGAGTATCTGTATTCGCCCTCCTTCCTTCTGTCAAGCTCACAGCTTGAATTTGAAGAAATCTGGTTTTAGCAACATGAAGATGGAGCCTGACCCTGTGCTAATGTGTTTCAAATCTTTCCGATCCCTTGATCCCTTTCCAAATTAAGCCGCTCTCTGCGCTTTTAAACCCACCGCCATCTGGCCGGCGAGGAACAAGCTGAGCTCTTCTACAGAGTTTTGTCTGTGTAAGCTTGCCAGATTTTAGAAAGCAAATGTTCTCCATATTGTTTCAGCCCCGATGATGGCTTCCTTGCTTCGTCCAGCTCGCCCACTCATCCCTGGCTCAAGAGGAAACATATTGCGAATAACAGTACAAGGTTTTTCTCGAATGAAGGCGAATATATACGTGTCCCAGGATAATGTTGCAGAATCCAATCTGGGTCGACCCGAACTCATTGGTAGCCTCACACTGCAATAAACAAAGTGTTAACTCGCAAAGCATTCTGGCCTGCTCTCAAGTTGCCATAGGCAAGGGGGATGGGAAACCAACGAAGCAGCATGGCAGCCAAAAACAGGAGCACATTCCAGACATATCTCTCTCAAGGCTGTCTCCCTGGGTTACCCACAGAGGCTGGAGAGGAGTGATCTCTACAACATGCAAAATTGCTCCATTGGCGAATGTGATTGATAACACACTCTCAGGGGAGTGAGGGAAACAGGGTCATGATTGGGGCATAAATTATGTGGGGTCGGAGTTGGCTTCACTTGGGAACATGCCGACATGAAGCTCTTAATAAATAACTGGATTTCTTTTGAAGCTTGGCTCGAGGCTCATGATTTAATTAGCACATCCGTCGGAACCCTGACACAAGGACATACATTCAATTTTGCAACTACTAAGATTGTTGGACGAGCAGGCACAAAAACAGCCAGGGAAATGATTAAAAGCCTGGGAAATGGGCCCCTTGTCAGTCAACAGGATTGTTGATTTGCCACCAGCTTATCCAATACTTAGGAGGTGAGAGCTGGACAGCCCAAGGCAAAATAGCCAATGACTTAATAGCCAGCTATCAACACCCCCATCAACAACTAAAAAGCAACACAAAACCAAGCACCGCCTCCAGGAAATTTCTCCTTAGTTCTAGGTTGGGTCTCTCTTTGATAAGCTTCCATCCATTACTTCTTGTCTTGCCCTCAAATGCTTTGGAGAATAAGTTGACTCCTTCTCTGTAACAGACCCTCAAGCCCTCAAGCCCTCCAACTTTGTGCCTATAAGATTTTCACCATTATCAACATACATATTAACAAAATTCTGAATTTTATTTAGAAATAGAATAACAGAGTTGGAAGGGACCTTGGAGGTCTTCTAGTCCAACTTCCTGCTTAGGCAGGAAACCCTACACAACTTCAGACAAATGGTTATCTAAACTCTTCCTAAAAACTTCCAGTGGTGGAGCATTCACAGCTTTTGGAAGCAAGTTGTTCCAATGATAAATTATTCAAGAAATGTCAAGAAATTTCTCCTTAGTTCTAAGTTGCTTCTCTTCTTGATTCATTTCCACCCATTGCTTCTTGTTCTACCCTCAGGTGCTTTGAAGAACAGTTTGACTCCCTCTTCTTTGTGGCAGTCCCTGAGATATTGGAACACTGCTATCATGTCTTCCCTAGTCCTTCTCTTCATCAAACTAGACATGCCCAGTTCCTGCAACCGTTCTTCGTATGTTTTAGCCTCCAGTCCCCTAATCATTTTTGTTACTCTTCTCTGCACTCTTTCAAGAGTCTCCACATCTTTTTTACATCATGGCAACCAAAACTGGATGCCGTATTCCAAGAGTGGCCTTACCAAGGCATTATAAAGTGGCATTAACCCTTCACGTGATCTTGATTCTATCCCTCTGTTTATGCAGCCCAGAACTGTGCTGGCTTTTTTGGCAGCTGCTGCACACGGCTGTCTCATATTTAAATGGTTGTCCACTAGGACTCCAAGATCCCTCTCGCAGTTACTACTATTGAGCAAGGTACCACCTATACTGTACCTGTGCATTTTGTTTTTCTTGCCTAAACGTAGAACCTTACTTACAAGTTCTTGGAGCCACAAGACTGAGGTGGCCTTGGCATTGCCAATCTTTAAAACGTCTCCAAAAACGTGGATCTTCGCAGAGATACAGTATATGACCCGGTTAAATTAGGTACGGTCTGGGCTTGGCTGCCATTTTTTTTTAATTTTATCCCTTTCAATAGAAATTTAAAAAAATAAACAGTTGAAAAGAAATTGTAGAAAAGATATCAGCGGTGGGGAAGGGACAAAGAGGGAGAGAAGGGTGAACTTCCACCCAACCACGGTGATTCTCTATAACGCCTGACAACATAATAAGTTTGGAGAGAAATAATTTGCCTTTTTACAGGAACCGCGCTCTGATCAAATCTTAATGATGCCATTTTCTTCCTTAAATGAACAATTGAGAATTCAGAGGATACGGGTCACTTGCAAGCAATAACCCTTAGTGTCTATTTTTCCATTTTAAAAAAGTTATTAGGGGTTGTTTTAAGTGGAAAAAACAACAACACGCACAGATACATCCATATTATAATAACAAACCTCTCCAGCAAGAAAAAGCAACCCCTGACTTCCAATCCACTTTCTTCCAGTGTTTGAAAATTTACAGATCGTTGACGTAATTATTCAAAAGTCAGGCCTAGCATTCAGATTCATTCATTAGCAACTGACTAGCCATTCAAACTTAATTGCATCACAGAAGCCTAATTTAATTTGTTTGTTTGTTTGTTTGTTTGTTTGTTTGTATCCTGTCTTTATTATTTTTACAAATAACTCAATTTTACAATTATTTGTAAAATTATTTTACAAATAATTTATTATTTTTATAAATAACTCAAGGAACATAACTCCTCCTATTTTCCGCATTGAGAGACATTGACTGGCCCAAAGCACCCAGTTTGACTTTCGTATTTAAAGCAGGACTAGAACTCCCAGGTTCCTGGCAATTGGCCAAAGTCACCCATCTGGCTTTTATCCCGAAGGATGGACTAGAACTTACCATCTCCCAATTTTGGAGCCTGGTGCCTTAACGTCTAGACCAAATTGGCATAGATGATAGATAGATAGATAGATAGATAGATAGATAGATAGATAGATAGATGATAGATAGATAGATAGATAGATAGATAGATAGATGATAGATGAATGGATGGATGGATGGATAGATAGATGGATGGATGGATGGATGGATAGATAGATAGATAGATAGATAGATAGATGATAGATAGATAGATAGATAGATAGATAGATAGATAGATAGAGATGGATGGATGGATGGATGGATGGATGGATAGATAGATAGATAGATGATAGATAGATAGATAGATAGATAGATAGATAGATATAAAAATGCTATGCATGCTATGTAAATAAAATTAATACTTACATAGCAATAGCCCTTAGACTTATATACCGCTTCACAGTGCTTTCCAGCCCTCTCTAAGTGGTTTACAGAGTCAGCATATTGCCCCCCAACAATCTGGATCCTCATTTTATCAACCTCGGAAGGATGGAAGGCTGAGACAACCTTGAGCCAGTGAGATTCGAGGAGCCCCTCGATGTGAGTGATGTCGAGTTGGCCATGCCCACCCAATCACATGACCTCCCCCCAACAAGCCACGCCCACAGAACCAGTAGGGGATTTTTTTAAATTTCACCCCTGGTCCAGACAGTTTCTCTCTGCTCCCCAAGGTAGAGTTGAAGGTGTATATGTTTATTAAGGTGTATATGTTTATTATTTTTATCTGGCTGTACACCGCCCTGAGTCCCTTGGGAGAAGGTGCGGTATATAAATTTGAAATAAAAAAAATAAAAAAAAAACCTACAGAAGAAGAGTGGGTCAAGCTATTCTCCAAAGCATCTGAAGGCAGAACAAGAAGCAACGGATGGAAACTAATCAAGGAGAGAAGCAACCTAGAACTAAGGAGAAATTTCATGACGCTTAGAACAATAAACCAATGGGAGTGACTTGACTCCAGAAGTTGTGAGTGTTCCAACTCTGGAGGTTTTTAAGAAGAGACTGGACAGCCATTGGTCTGGAATAGTAGAGGGTCTCCTGCTTAAACAGGGAGTTGGACTAGAAGCAGGGGTGAAATGCTACTGGTTTGGACCAGTTCAGCCGAACTGGTAGCGATGGCGGCGGGTGGTTCAAAGAACCAGTAGCGATGACAGTGTGAGGCTCCGCCCACCCATCTGGTCGTCATTACTTCCTGGTTTTAACCAAGAAGTAACCTGTTTTTTCCATGTGCACAAGTGCACTTCCGAACCCATAGGGAAGGTAAGTAGATTTCACCCCTGACTAGAAGACTGTAAAAGTTCAGAAGAGACGGACTACAGGGTGACATAATAGCAGTCTTACAGTACTTAGGAGCTTATAACAAACAGAGTAGAGAGAGTCAACCTATTCTCCAAATCACCAGAAGGCAAGATAAGAAACAACAGATGGAAACTAATCAAGGAGAGAAGCAACTTAAAACTAAGGAGAAATATCCTGACAGTGGGAACGATTAACAACTCGCCTCCAGAAGTTGTGAATGCTCCAACGCTGGAAGTTTTTAAGAGGAGTTCGGACAGCCATTTGTCTGAAGTGGTGTAGAGTTTCCTGGCTAAGCAGGGGGTTGGACTAGAAGACCTCCAAGGTCCCTTCCAACTCTGTTAGTCTGTTCAATAAAGCAAGCTTGGAGCTATGGCTATATTAAGATTCCTCTGTTCAATATAATGAATCTTCGATGTAGAGAAAAATGCTGCGGCAAAAAAAGAACCTTGTCGTGTCCAAACCCCCATATGAAATCTTCAAATTTTTAGGCCTGCTTATTTGCACATCAATAATATGTGGGCAGGAACTGGTGGGAAGATAGAGAGATTTAAAAAATGAAATAAAGGCACTGAAAGCTTAGGTCAACCGAGCTTCTTTCAAGCTCAGCTCTTTGCTAATTGAGACCTTGCCTGTCCCATCAAGGCATAAACGACAAAGGGACTTTTTCAAAGCAAATCTCCCCATTTTCCTCTATCACTTCTCTCTCTCTCATCCACACATGCTGCAATAAAGTCTATTCATTAAGGATGATGGGTAGATTCCCAGAAGGCAGCCTTTGCTTTAAAACATCTGGGCTCACATCTGTTGTGCTGTCCTGGGTTTCGTTTTCTCCTCTTGTGTTTTTTTTTTCCCCTTCATCACCAATTCCTGGTTCTACATTTTCAAGAAAAATGCAAATTCTTTCAAATGGTTCCCCCCCATCCATCATCTACCATCAGTGGTAGAAATGACAGCTGGAAGAAAATAGATAGATAGATGATAGATAGATAGATAGATAGATAGATAGATAGATAGATAGATAGATGATGGATGGATGGATTGATAGAAGATAGATGGATAGTTAGATATTGGTTTCATGGATGGATGGATGGATGATGGATGGATGGATGGATGGATGGATAGATAAATGGATAGATGATAGATAGATAGATAGATAGATAGATAGATAGATGATAGATGGATAGTTAGATATTGGTTTCATGGATGGATGGATGGATGGATGGATGGATGGATGGATGGATAGATGGATAGATGATAGATGATAGATAGATAGATAGATAGATAGATAGATAGATAGATAGATAGAAGATAGATGGATAGTTAGATATTGGTTTCATGGATGGATGGATGGATGGATGGATGGATGGATGGATGGATGGATGGATAGATAAATGGATAGATGATAGATAGATAGATAGATAGATAGATAGATAGATAGATAGATGATAGATGGGATAGTTAGATATTGGTTTCATGGATGGATGGATGGATGGATGGATAGATAGATAGTGGATAGATGGATGGATGGATAGATAGATAGATAGAGGATAAATGGATGGATGGATGGATGGATGGATGGATAGATAGATGATAGATAGAAGATAGATATTGGTTTTATGGATGGATGGATGGATGGATGGATGGATGGATGGATGGATAGATAGATAGATAGATAGATAGATAGACAGACAGACAGACAGACAGACAGACAGACAGACAGACACTCTAGATAGATAGATCTCATCCTCCTTCCCCTCTCCCTCCCCCTCATCCTCCTCTCTGCAAACCCCACTCCCTTCTAATCCTGATTATGTTACCTAGTTTGGTAATGAAACATTTGCAAGAAAACCACCAAGGTCAGAGAGCACCCAGGACCTCACACGTTTTCATTCAACTAAACTGTTGTCCTTTGTCAAAGCCATCCTAAGTCATTTTGCACAAGCTGAGATGCAACCAGAGGTGCTATTCAGCCGGTTTGCATCAATTCGGGCAAACTGGTAGCGGCGATCGCGGAGCTCCAAGTTGTGCTATTTAGGCATGTTTTTGAGGGTGGGCGCCTGCGGGGAAGGCGCGCGAGCGTGCACAAGTGCGGTGAACCGGTGGTAAAGGTAAGTGAAACCCACCCCATGCAACCCCCTCTTTCAACGTCGGGAAGCGATGTCCCATCAGTGCATAGTTGTGTGGGTTAAGCTGTAGGAAACTATTCTGAGATTGTGTCATTTCCCTCAGGGCCATTCATTCCTTCATTGTCTCTTCTCTGTCGTTCTCACGACTTGCCTGAGCGTTGGGATAACTCCCCAGGGTAAGGTAACAGGCTGAAAAACACTTCAGCTTCCAAACATTGGCGCATTAACTTAAGGACGGGAAATTTGTACGCTCAGTAAATGACAAACAGGCACAACAAAACATTCTCTAATTGTCAAAACTATCCGGAAGAAATAATAGTGTGAGAACAAATCTGTTTTCGTTTTTTTTTTTTTTTAACAGAATCTTTTTGGGAACTGAAAATTTTGGGTGAGTTTGAGCGAAGGTCATAAACTGGAGCAAAATTCACTTAACAAATGTCTCACATAGCAACAAAAAAAATTGAGTTCAATTGTAAGTCGAGGACTACCTGTATATCTTATGAGTAAATCTAAATTTGCAAGATAATCCAAAATGAACAGCAGATTGGGAAGCAATATAATCATTGCTTTTTTGATGGAACAAAAGTAAGCTGAACTAAAATGACAGAATTTTCAAAAGAGGAAAAAAAAATGAAATTACAAAATAGATAAATAAATAAAAGAAATCTGGAAATGCACGCATAGGCATAAAACAGTTTTATAATCTGTGAGAGAAAACCTTAGGAATATAGGGAGGAAGTGATGATAAGATTTAAATAAATACCCTGTTTCCCCGAAAATAAGACATCCCCTGATAATAAGCCCAATTGGGCTTTTGAGCGCATGTGCTAAAATAAGCCTCCTCCTGAAAATAAGCCCTCCCTCAAAATATTTAGACGCAGAGCTGGAAATCAGGTAAGATGGCAGGAGGAGCCCCATCTTGCTCCATGCACCCCAAAATAATAAGACCAAATAAGGCCAAGTGCTTATTTCGGGGTTCAAATAAATAAATAAGACAGGGTCTTATTTTTGGAGAAACACGGGTATAAGTGTAATTGTACAGATCTTCAAAATTCTGGTCTATTAATTTTTCTGCCGAATCAGTATCCCAGGCTCTTAAGCAGCATTTATCTAATGAACAATTTTTTTTTTTGTTTTCTAATGCGTTGAGTTTATAATCCTAGCAACTAACAAGAGGGAGCTATTCAGTGGTGGGATCCAGCCAGTTCGCACCACTTCGGGAGAACCGGTTGTTAACTTTCTGAGCAGTTTGGCAAACTGGTTATTGGAATAAATCATTAGGGCAGAGAACCAGTTGTTAAATTACTTGAATCCCATCACTGGAGCTATTCCATTTTTGTTGCGTGAATTTATACGCCTTGGGAGAAATAGTCTGGGAATCAAGAATGGGATTCCTTGCCAAAATTTGATAAGAGATGGTCTCAATTTCTTCAAAAAAAAAAAAAAAGCTTCAATCTGGGCATTGCTCCCAACGATGGTACCATTAATAAAAATTAATTACAATCTTAGCTATACAATGTAGAAAATATTCATATCCAAAAAGTGATTTTTGCAGAAGGCAATGGACAGAGCGACTGGTTTCGTGGCCAAGTTTTGACATGCTGAAACGGATTTGAAAGGTAAACCGTATCACAAAAGGTTCAGAAAACATCTTTTAAGGAAAGCAGTCATGCTTAGCGTAAGAGTTTTGTATATTAATGGAGAGACCTCCCTGATTTTAAATAAAGTGAGCATGCGCCATTCTCCGAGTGCTATAGATGCTCATGACTCATGAATAATAAATGTACCCCTCCCTCCCTCCATCCATCCCTCTCTCTCTCTCCTCCCCTCTCCCCTTCTCCTCATTGTGTGTGTGTATGCGCGCATGCATGCGTGCACACACACACATACATGTTCAATTCAGTGTTGACTGCCAGATGTAGTCCCTGCTGTTTTCTTGGCAAGATTTCAGACATGGTTTATAATTGCCTATGTCCTAGGGCTGAAAAAGCACTTCTGGTCCCAAAACACCCAGTTGGCTTTCACGCCCAGTGAGACTAGAACTCACAATCTCCCAGTGATTGGCCCAAAGTCACTCAGTTGGTTTTCATGCTTAAGATGGGACTAGAACTCACTGTCTCCTGGTGATTGGCTCAAAGTCACTCAGTTAGCTTTCATGCCTAAGGTGGGACTAGAACTCACCGTCCCCTAGTGACTGGCCTAAAATCATTCAACTGGCTTTCATGCCTAAAGCAGGACTAGAACTCACTGTCTCCTGATGATTACCCCAAAGTCACCCAGTTAGCTTTCAAGCCAAGGTGGGACTAGAACTTACCATATCCTGGTGATTGGCTCAAAGTCAGTCAGTTAGCTTTCATGCCTAAGGTGGGACTAGAACTCACCGTCTCCTAGTGACTGGCCTAAAATCACTCAACTGGCTTTCATGCCAGAAGCAGAACTCACCGTCTCCTGATAATTACCCCAAAGTCACCCAGTTAGCTTTCAAGCCAAGGTGGGACTAGAACTTACCATATCCTGGTGATTGGCTCAAAGTCAGTCAGTTAGCTTTCATGCCTAAGGTGGGACTAGAACTCACCGTCTCCTAGTGACTGGCCTAAAATCACTCAACTGGCTTTCATGCCTGAAGCAGAACTCACCGTCTCCTGATAATTACCCCAAAGTCACCCAGTTAACTTTCAGGCCAAGGTGGGACTAGAACTCATCATCTCCTAGTGATTGGCCCAAAGTCACCCATTTGGCTTTCATGTCTAAGGCGAGACTAGAATTCATAGTGAGTATTTCAAGGGTCAGCAACCTGCAGCTCCGGAGCCACATGCGGCTCTTTGAGCCCTCTGCTGTGGCTCCCTGTCAGGTGATCCCACCACTGGCTGGCCTCGCCCCTCGCCCTCCCCTCCCAGTCACTCTGTCAGCACTTCAAGCCGCATTTACTCTAGTGCTGACATAAGAAGGAGAAGCGGAGGCATCTGGAAAGGGACGTTTGACTTTTCACCTACTTATTTTCCCTGGAGATAATATCCCCTAGGAGATGGGATGGGAGGGAGGAAATTCCTTTGAGCTGGAGCAGTAGATTAGGAGTAGAATGACTTGGTAGATGGCCAATGAGTGCAGGGGAGTGGGGAACAGAAAGGGAGGGTTTTGGGTCTGGAAGTCAGTGTTGGCTTCGATGGAGTCGGCTCTAGAATGTCATGCTTAATAAATAGGAGTTTTCCTTCAAAGACTTTGTTTGAAATGCAATTTATTTGAGACGACCTCGAAACTTGACACACTCCTCGCCTGGCCTGAGAAGGTAAGGGCGACGGAGGGGGATGGGAGAAGCGGCCAGGGCAGAGACAGAGAGATACAGAGGGGGGGGGAGAGAGAGAGAGACATAAAGAGATACAGAGAGAGAGAGAGAGAGTTGGGGGAGAGAGGGACATAGGGGAGAGAGAGAGATGTCAAAAGGATTTTGAAGTTCCCGGTGTTTTTTAACAACTGGTTCTCTGCCCTAATGACCGGCTGGGTAGGCGTGGCTAGGGGGGTTCATGTGACTGGTAGAAGTGAGTGACATCAAGTTGGCCACGCCCACCCAGGTTTTGTGACTTCCGGTGTTTTCTCTTCTATGGGAAACGGGTCCAAATGGCTCTTTGAGTATTTAAGGTTGCAGGCCCTTGGTTTAGTTCCTAGGCCAGTACCAGTAGCATGTAGAAATAACAGATATAGAAACCAGACAGCTGTTGCACAATTTTAGTAATTTCTAAAATTTCTAGGTGGTTCTGCTTCCAGGGTCACAACCTTCTCTTCTTCAGAAGTTTAGGTCTATTTTCATAAGACTAAGAGGATGATATTAGTCCTTTTTTCATTTTATTTATTTATTTATTTATTTATTTATTTATTTATTTATTTATTTATTTATTTAAATTTCTATACCGCCCTACTCCCGAAGGACTCAGGGCGGTGAACAGCCAGAAGATAAGACACATAAATACAAAAATTTAAAATAGAATAAAAATGAATTAAATAATTTGGCTAAACAAATTTAAAATTTAAAAGAGCCTTGGTAGTACAGTGGTTTAATGCACCCTGTAATTAACACAGCTGCCTGCAATTTCTGCAGGTTCGAATCTCCCCAGGGTCAAGGTTGACTCAGCCTTCCATCCTTTCTAAGGTAGGTAAATTGAGGACCCAGTTTGTGGGGGCAATAAGCTGACTTTGTATAAATATACAAAAGTATGAAGGCTATTGCTTAACGCATTGTAAGCCGCCCTGAGTCTCCGGAGAAGGGCGGCATATAAATCAAATAAAAATAAAAAATAAATAAATAAAAATAAATAAAAATAAAAATACCCCATAATTTAAAAACAGATTAAAATTTGCATTTAAAAAGGGGAGAAGATTTAGGCCAGGCCAGCTTGATGAAATAAAAAAGTCTTAAGCGCGCGACAGAAGGTGCGCAGATCCGGGATCCTCCGTATCTCCGGGGGGAGCTCGTTCCAGATCGTAGGTGCCCCCACAGAGAAGGCTCTCCCCCTGGGGGCCGCCAGTCGACATTGTTTGGCCGACGGCACCCGGAGGAGCCCCTCTCTATGGGAGCATACTGGCCGGTGGGAGGCTATTGGTGGTAGCAGGCGGTCCCGTAGATAACCAGGTCCTAAGCCATGGAGCGCTTTAAAGGTGATAACCAAATATTCTCAAAACATTGTCATTTCTCTTTGTAAAGCCCTTACATTTGTCCACCAAACAGAACGAATACATCTGATTTCTTTCCGTTGGCTGAAACATTTGGGGGTCAGTCTTCTGAAGAATTATGAAGCAATAACAGGAATGTGTTCAATTATCACAACTCTTGAGTTATGATTGCTTTGTAAACATCCTGTGTACTATTGCTTGGTTGAACTACACATGGTTTTCACACTGTCCAATACGAACAGTTCCAGCCCTGTTCCCGTTCTGTTCTTTTATATTGACCCTAAAGTTGAAAAACAGTGCAATAAGGAAAACATTCACCCTGTCGAATTTTCTGAATTTTTTTGCACAACGCGGCCACTGAAGGTTCTCAGAATTTCATTTGCCGCTTACTGATCTGTCAATGAAGCCTGAACGAACAATAATATTTAACTGGTATTTGATTTGTTTATTTTATAAACAAAAGAGTCATCCAACGTGTGATGTGCCAGTGTGGAAAATAACTCTTCCCAGCAAGTTGTTCCACTGATTAGTTGTTCTAATTAAATTCCTCCTTAATTCTAGGTTGCTTCTCTCCTTGATTAGTTTCCATCCATTGCTTCTTGTCTTGCCTTCAGGTGCTTTGGAGAATAGGTGGACCTCCTCTTCTTTGTGGCAGCCCCTCCAATCTTGGAACGCTGGTATCATGTCACCCCTAGTCCTTCTTTTCTCTAGACTAGCCATAAAAATGTACGAACGCAAGTGTACGAATTTCAAATTTCATTTGGGCCAGTTTATATAAATCTCACAAACTTTGTCCTGTTCGCAGCGAAGTTCTCACCGTTCAAAAAATTCTACCTATCATGGTCAACTCAAAAGAAATGCCTGAAAAACTCCCTTCCCCTTGTCTGAGACAATGATTCCTAACTGTCTGGAAATGGTTACTTTTAAAGCCATCCAAGATAATGGCCATCACCACACCAGCAAGGAGTTGGACTAGAAGACATCTAAGGTCCCTTCCGATGCTTTTATTCTGTTAACAGATTAACAGAGTTGGAAGGGACCTTATAGGTCATCTAGTCCAACCCCCCGCTCAATCAGGAGACCCTACACCATTTCTGACAAATGGCAGTCCAGTCTCTTCTTGAAAGCCTCCAGTGATGGAGCTCCTACAATGTCCGAAGGCAACTTCTGTTCCATTGGTTGATTGCTCTCACTGTCAGAAAGTTCCTCCTTATTTCCAGGTTGAATCTCTCCTTGGTCAGTTTCCATCCATTATTCCTTGTCTGGCTTTTGAGTGCCTTGGAAAACAGCTTGACCCCCCTCCTCTCTGTGGCAGCCCCTCCAATATTGGAAGACTGCTATCCTGTCTCCCCTGGTCCTTCTCTTCACTAGACTAGCCAGGCCCAGTTCCTGCAAACGTTCTTCATATGTTTTAGTCTCCAGTCCCCTAATCATCATGGTTGTTCTTCTCTGCACTTTTTCTAGAGTCTCAACCTCTTTTTTATAGTTTTTTTTTATAGTTTATATAGTTTTTTATAATTTATAGTTTTTTATTCTGACATGGTATAGGGTCTCCTCCTAGAAAGCAGCAGGTCAGACTAGAAGACCTGCAAGGTCCCTTCCGACTTCTGAATGTATTTTATTTTATGACACCTTGCATCAATGAAATGTAGAAGTTAAGTAGGCACAGTGGGAGGAACTGAATGTCAGGGTTCCTTATAGGTCATCTAGTCCAACCGCCCACTCAAGCAGGAGACCCTATACCAGTGATGGCTAACCTTTTTGCCATCACGTGCCAGGAAGGGGGAGGTTTGCGCACGCACATGCCCATACCTATAATTCTATGAGTCCCGCCCCATGCATACGTGCGTGAACCCCCCTCACCCCACTCTTGGTACGCGATGGCTCGGTAGGCCCATATTTCTTTCTCACCTGGCTCCAGATCCTCTCTATGCATCTGGGGAGGGCAAAAACAGCCTTCCTCACCCCCTCGGAGACCCTCTGGAGGCCCGAAACGGCCCATTTCCCAACTTCTGGTTGGACAGGAAGTGATGTTTTTTGCTGTCCCCAGCCTCCAGAGACTCCCGGAGGCAAGCTGGCATGCCAGGCGACATGACTCCACATGCCACCTGTGGCACGCGTGCCATAGGTTCGCCATCACGGCCCTATACCATTTCTGACAAATGGCAGTCCAATCTTTCCCCCAACGAAAGAAGACTCAGAGTCTAGAAATTCCTCAAAGTTCCATTTTATTAGGGAGGTCATATTGGCACATCTGGGAAAACCCGAATCTGAAAGTTTCCGGGTTTTCCCCACCCAAAAGAAAGTCCAAAAAGATGGCCTCCAGGGCTGACACTGATTTATTTTGTCCGCTTCCAATTCGTTAGTTGGTTGACTTCTGCTTATCCTTTACGTAACTTCATATCTCTGAAGAGTGTTATACATAATCCGAGCCAATGACACCCTTTTATTCATCTTCCTTAAAATTTCAAATTATGTACCTAATAATTGTTAATAGTATCGCTACGACTCTAGAAAGAGTGCAGAGAAGAGCAACACAGATGATTAGAGGGATGGAGGTTAAAACATATGAAGAACAGCTGCAGAAACTGGAAATGTACAGTTTAATGAAAAGAAGAATGGGGCTGATATCAGAGGTGATAGTCAGCCGGTCTGGACCGGTTCGCCTGAACTGGTAGCGGAAATCGCGGGTGGGCCTGCCCAGCAGCCCAGCCACCCCAGCTCTATGCCATCCTATTTAGGCACGATTTTAAGGCCAGGTGCATGTATGGAAGGCAGGCGCATGCACGAACCGGGCACATGGGTGCACGAAGCGAGCATGCATGCACACGGAGAACTGGCAGTACCCTGTTTCCCCCAAAATAAGACATCCCCTGATAATAAGCCCAATCAGGCTTTTGAGCGCATGGCAATAAGGCCAAGCGCTTATTTTAGGGTTCAAAAAATATAAGACAGGGTCTTATTTTCGGGGAAACACGGTAACATAATGTTAAACCCACCACTGGGTGATATGATAGCAGTCTTCCACTATCTAAGGGGCTGCCACAAAGAAGAGGGCATCTACCTATTCTCCAAAACACCTAAACAAGGACAAGAAGCAACGGATGGGATGGATGGAAACTAATTAAGGAGAGAAGCAACCTAGAACTAAGCAGAAATTTCCTAACCCTGAGAACAATTAACCAGTGGAACAAGAAGTTAGGGGCCTGGTGGCTCAGCGGACTAAAAGCATTGTGATTAACACCAGCTGTCTGCAATTACTGTAAGTTCGAATCTCACCAGGCTCAAGGTTGACTCAGCCTTCCATCCTTTCTAAGGTAGGTGAAATGAGGACCCAGTTTGTGGGGCAATAAGCTGACTTTGAATAAATATACAAAAGAATGAAGACTATTGCTTAACGCACTGTAAGCCGCCCTGAGTCTCCGGAGAAGGGCGGCATATAAATCAAATTTAAAAAAAAAAGTTGCCAGTGATCCAAACCTGGAGATTCTCAAGAAGAGAATGGACAACCATTTGTCTCAAATACTATAGGGTTTCCTGCCTGAGCAGGGGGTTGGACTAGAAGACCTCCAAGGTCCCTTCGAACTCTGTTATTCTTTTGTTCTCATGATGAATCTAATGACTTCAACCCACAGTTGATATCGCTCTCTTTGTTTTCCATCCCCAGTTGGCTCTTCCTCCTTCTAATTTCCAAATCTCTGGGAATTTCAAAATTAATTCTCAAACTTGGTTGTGTGAACAATTAGCTGTTGTTTCCGATAGGTTTATTATAATTATTATATGGTGGGTTTTTATATGGGAGTCTGTTGTGGCTCCGTTACCTGAGCCTGTGTCATCGGCAGGAGAGGACTCCGAGAGTGAAGGAGAGGAGTTCGCAAGGCCTTCCTCTCCAGGACCCTCCTCTTTGGCAATGCCTTCGGTGTCCACCGAAGGGCAAGAGATAGGGCCGGGGCCAAGCACGTCCACGCAGCCACACATGGACAGTGATGAGGGTAATGAGTCTTGGCTGGATCCACGCCAGCGTCGCAGAGATAAGCGCGCGCAACAGAAGAAAAGGCGTGCCCGAGATTAGGCTGAGTCACTGGACCACACCCCACAGGATATAAAAGGGACTGTGGTGGCCAATCAAACCTTGTGACGAACAAAGCTGAAAGCTTCCACGCCATTCTGTGTTGCCGGACTTTTGGCTATAGACTTTGCTGGATTATCTCTGGACTTGATTAACTCCGTAATTATTGAGCTGTTTCTTTTGATGTACCAGGAGTGGGGAGAAGTTATCTCTCTTCTTCGTAAATAATAAACTCTTGGCAGGCAGCCACTAGGTTGTTGCCAAGTTCCGTTATCATAAGGAAAAGGATTTTGCCGGCTGGTTTGGTCTTTAACTCTTGAACGTCTGTTGGTGTGTGTGCGTGTGGTTGGGGACAGAACAGGAGTCCAGCAAATGTATACATTTGTTTAATCAAAAAAATGCAATCATAAAATTCACTGGATTAAACAGCTTCATGAAAGGCCAAGGAAAGTCCAGCTGATTGTGCAAGGCAGGCTATTTACACATACGCTGTGGACAACTTACACCTTCCAAAAGAGCAAAACCATCACACTCCACCAGAGAGCACTCATCCCAAATATTCTTGTCACTTAAAAATCCCTTTCATGCCAATTCCGTTCCATTCCACTGAATGAGGGATTATAGAGGGGGAGAGGCAGGGTCATTTTACTCCTGGCAACTCTGTAAACACAAAGCCACGGGTTTTGGGAGGGTTAGTGATTCATGCTTGGGTTGGGGGGGGGAAACAAACCTCAGCCATCCCAAGTCACTTGTCAAGTTGCTTCCTACTCTGGCTTGGTGGGACACAAAGTACAAAACCCCATCAAGAAGGTGAAATCTGCTTTTAGCGCATAGCGAACGGTCCAAGATCTGCTCACATTTTGTTAACGGGAAAATCAATCAGCGGCAGTCATTGTGGAACGGCTACAACAGATTAAAATAAAAAATGTTGTTTTTCAGTCGCGAACAGAGGTGGGCTTCACATACTGTTAGCAACCAGTTCGCCCAGCACTGGAACTGTGAGCGTGCGTCATCCGTGCATGCGTGCGGCATCACAAAACATGACAATTCACTCACATGCACCATCCGTGCATGTGTGCAGCGTCAAAACCACAGCAGTATAGGATGGGATTGCACCCGGGCACCACCCACAAGCCACCACTACCGGTTTGCCTGAACCGGTCCAAACTGGCTGAATCCCACCTCTGGTCATGAAGTCATGTCTGACACCTGGAATACTGCATCCAGCTTACAAAAACGATGTTGAGACTTTGCAAAAATTGCAGAGAGAAGAGCCACTAAAACATATGAAGAAGGGTTGCAGCAATTGTTTATGGCTAGTCTAGAGAAAAGAAGGACTTGGGGCAGGGGTCAGCAACCTGCGGCTCTGGAGCCGCATGTGGCTCTTTGGGCCCTCTGCTGTGGCTCCCTGTTAGGTGATCCCACCACTGGCTGGCCCCGCCCTTCGCCCTCCCCTCCCAGTCACTCCTCACCTGGCCTGAGAAGGTTAGGGCGACGGCGGGGATGGGAGAAGCGGCCAGGGCAGAGACAGAGAGATACAGAGAGAGGGGGAGAGAGGGGGGAGAGAGGGAGGGAAGGGAGAGAGAGATATGTCAAAAGGATTTTGTGGCTCCCGGTGTTTTTTAACAACAGGTTCTCTGCCCTAATGACCGGCTGGGTAGGCGTGGCTAGGGGGGGTCATGTGGCTGGTGGAAGTGAGTGACATCAAGTTGTCCATGCCCACTCAGGTTTTGTGGCTCCCGGTGTTTTCTTTTCTGTGGGAAACGGGTCCAAATGGCTCTTTGACTATTTAAGGTTGCAGACCCCTGACTTAGGGGGACATGATAGCGTTATTCCCGTATTTGAAGGGCTGCCACAAAGAGGAGGGGGAGGGGTCCAACTTATTTTCCAAAGCACCAGAAGGCAAGACAAGAAACAATGGAAACTAATCAAGGAGAGAAGCAACTTGGAATTAAGGAGAATGTCAGCACTAGAGAAACCTGACAGAGAAACTTTCTAACAGTGAGGACAATTAACCTGTGGAATGGCTTCCCTTCAGAAGTGGTGGGTGCTCCATCAATAATGGTTTTCAAGAAGAGACTGGACAGCCACTTCTCTGAAACGGTATAGAGCAGTGATGGCTAACCTTTTCCGGACCAAGTGCCCAAAGCACATGTGTGCCCAAACCCCCAAAATGCAATGTGTGCACGGCCCCAGTGCATGTGCCCCACCACCTGGGCATGCACACGCAGCCCCTGCATGCACCCTGCCTCCCATGCATGCGCGCACGCAGCCCTGCACATGCCTCATCCTCTGCACATGCACGGCAGAGCCCCTAAGACCAGCTGACTGGGGGGAGGCACGTGCACATGCGCAGCGGAGCTGAACTGGGGCAACGGCTCACGTGCCATCAGAGAGGACTCTGTGTGCCACCTCTGGCACGCATGCCATAGGTTCGCCATCATGGGTATAGAGTCTACTGCAGGGGTGGGTTCTACTTACTTTTACTACTGGTTCGCAGCGGGGTCGCGCACGGTTCCTTCCAGCTCTATTCTGATGGATGGATGGATGGATGGATGGATGGATGGATGGATGGATGGATGGATGGATGGATTGACTCCTCACGGACCCATGGACCACAGCACGTCAGGTCCCCTATCCTCCACCATCTCCTGGAGTTCCTGTTGCTTAACCACAGAAATTCTGGTCTCAAATATAGTCATATTTTATTTTTTTTATTTTTTATTTGATTTATATGCTGCCCTTCTCCGGAGACTCAGGGCGGCTTACAATGCGTTAAGCAATAGCCTTCATTCTTTTGTATATTTATACAAAGTCAGCTTATTGCCCCCACAATCTGGGTCCTCATTTCACCTACCTTAGAAAGGATGGAAGGCTGAGTCAACCTTGAGCCTTGGAGAGATTCGAACCAGCAGTAAATTGCAGGCAGCTGTGTTAATAACAGGGTGCGTAGACCACTGTACTATCAAGGCTCTTTTGCCAAGGACTATCTGTACTTTACATATTACGATGCAATCTATTAATAATGTAATCCTATTTTCAAGACCTTATTAAATGTTTACGTCCTCACAAACCGCAACCTCTGTTGGAAGCCAAGAAGAAAAGAAATCCCAACCACCAAACTGTCATTGCGCTTGTGATTGTCTAACAGATGAAACCTGCCAGGACAAAATGAGTGGTCCTTACAAGTTATTAAGTGCCAACGATTAAATTAGCCGAGCGTGAACAAGCAATAGCAACGTAGCCATTGTGCAGCCTGACAGCAAATCAGTGAGGTACGTTTATACTGCAAAAGGACAGATGCTAATTAATGGTGTCAAAATAAATAGGAGAGGCAGCAGCTGGATGAGAGCCAAGGTTTTGGGTTAAAGGTATTAAATTGTGTCTTCCTGCCCAAGAATTACAGCTTTGCGGTCATTTGCAGAGTTTTCTCCCATTCTTGCGTCCGTTTATCATAGAAATTTTTTTTCTTTTTAATTAATTAATTTTTATTCATTTATTATTTTGTTATTGTATTATTATTTTTGTCAGATGACGGATGTGTGTTTATCCTAAGCCTGTTTAAATTCAGCTACATGTGGATTGACGCATCAGTCTGTTGGAAGTGGGTTCCAAGCTTCTCCTACTTTTTCTGTGAAATGAATACTTTCTAACATCAAATAATAACTATTCTTATTATTTAAGATATTTAGAGAGGAGCTGTTGAATTGTCATTAACTCTGGACTAAAAGAAAATCATTTTTGTTATAAATTTGCTTGCTGCATTTTTTAAAAAAAATTGTTTTGCTATTCCCTTTTCTCCCCTGTTTATGCTGGTTATTTTGTAATGTAATGTTCGAGTTGGAAATTTAATAAAGATATTATACAAAAGCAATGAAAGAGCTTGAAATGAACCTCTTTTTAAAAAGTGTTGGTCTATGTAGCTAGTCCTCAACTGACAACCTTCCTTTTAGTGACCGTTTGAAGTTACAACGAAAGTGACTTACGACCATTTTTCACACTTACGACCGTTTCAGCATCCCCATTGTGATCACGTGGTCAAAATTCAGTTGCTTGGCAACTGACTCATATTTATGACAGTTGCAGTGTCCTGGGGTCACGTCATCCCCTTTTTGACCTTCTGACAAACAAAGTCAACGGGGGAGCCAGATTCACTTAACACCGTGTTCAGAGGTGGATTTCACATAATTTTACCACCGGTTTGCCGCGCACCGAAAATGTGAGTGCATGCGTGCATGCTTGCTTTGCTCACACGTGCACCTTCCGCGCATGTGCCCGGCCTTTCATGCATGCACTTTGCTCGTGCACGCAGCTTGTATGCATGCATGTGGCTTAGAAAACGTGGCTAAATAGGATGGCATAGTGCTGGGGCGGGTAGGTAGGTAGCCACTACCGATTCGCCCGAACCGGTCTGAACCAGATGAATACCACCAATGACCGTGTTATTAACTTAACAAATGCAGTGATTCATTTAACCACGGTGGCAAGAGAGGTTGTAAAATAGGGCAAAACTCACTGAACAATCATTTTGTTTGCTAAACAGAAATGTTGGGCTCAATTATGGGCATAACCCAAGGACTACCTTTATCTGCGCTCATTCCTCTGAGCATCGCGTAGTCCTTTTGAAAGTCACGATTTGCTCAAGATTGCAGCAAGGAAAATCATGCCACTTATGATAAACAGGGCCGATGCCAAATTCTTGAAGCCGCTGGACTAAATTTCTTTCCCATAAGCAAACGTCAATTACGTTCTCTTCTTTCTCCTCTGGTTCCAAAGAGTCAATTATCTTTCCCCAACAGGTGTCAGTTTCAGCATTCTTACGCAAAGCTCCAGAGTGGCATCCCGCATTACCACTTGGAACTATTAGTAATTACTTAGCCCTTGCCAACATTAAAACTGTTGCTTGCATTAACTATGTGTAAATGGAAAGATTTATCGCCCCGTCAGAAATCTTGCATTTAGATTCATAGAGATTCATAGATTAATTTTTAACACAACGGTACGGAGCTTTTCTCATTTTAAATCCTGGTTTGCTACATGAAGACCTTATTTACCAGATCCGGACCAGTGGTGAAATCCAATTTTTTTTACTACCAGTTCTGTGGGCATGGCTTGATGGGCGTGACGTGGCTTGGTAGGTGTGGCAGAGGAAGAATACTGCAAAATCTCTATTCCCTCCCCACTCCTGGGGGAAGGTTATTGCAAAATCTCCATTCCCACCCCGCTCTGGGGCCAGCCAGAGGTGGTATTTGCCGGTTCTCCGAACTACTCAAAATTTCTGCTACCGATTCTCCAGAACCTGTCAGAACCTGCCGGATTTCACCCTTGATCCAGACGCACTAAAAGGTGGGGTGGGACTGAGTTGGACTCTGGAGTCCAAACTGTTGAATTGTGTACATGGACAATAGCAGGTGATAATTTCTTGTATAGACCAAACAATTATATCAATCAATCAGAATAGAGCCGGAAGGGACCTTGGAGGTCTTCTAGTCCAGCCCCTGGACCCTACACCATTTCAGACAAGAGGCTGTCTAGTCTCTTCTTAAAAACCTTCAGTGATGAAGCGCCCACAACTTCTGGTGGCGAGCTGTTCCACTGGTTAATTGTCCTCCCTGTTAGGAAGTTTCTTCTTAATTCCAGGTTGCTTCTCTCCTTGATTAGTTTCCATCCATTGTTTCTTGTCCTGCCTTCTGGTGCTTTGGTATCCCTTTTTTCCCGCCTTTTTCTTCTGTGGGCTCTGTATGCTGTTTGATTTACCTCATTATGTTACTGATGTTCGCTCTGAGATTTATATATTTTTATAAATTTATATATAACAAGTTTACATATTCTCCTATCTCAATTTTATTACAATATTTAAATTTAGTAGATGGAGCAGTGAGGTTGTACAATGAGCCAGAGCACACAGTTATAGTTGATTGATTGGAGAGGGCTGGCTCCTGAGTGAGGCAATCTGCGCTACGATTGGTTGCTGTGGGTGTGGAGGGGGCGCATCCCCCTTTTCCCGCCTTTTTCAACTGTGGGCTCTGTATGCTGTTTGATTTACCTCATGATGTTACTGATGTGCCCTGTGTGCTCTGTGATTTACCTCATGATGTGCCCGTTTGCCTATCTAGTTTGTTATATTGAGAGATGTGAAATAGATTTATTTATATAAAACTACAAATACGTGTCACCTTTGGAGAGCTGCTGCGCAATTCCCTGACAATTCTTCTGATCTTAAACTGGTTCAGTTCCTGATCAATGGTGCTGGAAAATGGGGATCATTTCTCATTTGTACGGCAAGGAACATCACATATGTTATTTTGTCATCGAATGAACGACACCAATGGTATAATTCGTTGGGTCACATACAATGACATCTTCAAAGCTATCATTGACTGCCAACGGAAGCAGGGCTGAATTCTTCTAAACTTATATGAGCCCAATTCCTGATGAGTGGCGTGGGAAAAATGGAGAAGCTTCTTGGATGACAAAGCAAAATGTCTTCAAAGAAAAACCAGAAAGTTCAGTTGCCTTTTGAAAAAGCACCTTTGGGACAGCAACAAAGATGGTTAGAGGACTGGAGGCTAAAACATATGAAGAACAGTTGCAGTAATTGGGCATATCTAATTTAATGAAAAGAAGGACTAGGGGTGACATGATAGCAGTCTTCCAAGATTTGAGGGGCTGCCACAAAGAAGAGGGGGTCAACCTGTTCTCCAAAGCACCTGAAGGCAAGAGAAAAAGCAACGGCTGGAAAATAATCAAGGAGAGAAGCAACCTAGAACTAACTAGGAATTTTCTGATAGTGAGAATAATTAATCAGTGGAACAACTTGCCTACAGAAGTTGTGGGCGCTCCATCACTGGAGATTTTTAAGAAGAGATTGGGCAAGCATTTATCTGAAGTGATATAGAGTCTCCTGCCTGAGCAGGGGGTTGGACTAGAAGACCTTCAGGGTCCCTTCCAACTCTGTTATTCTGTTATTCAAATGTTTGCAAGATACAGATCAAAGCAGCTCCTCTTTTTCTTGCAAAAAAGTTTTACCAGAAAAGCAAACCATCGCCACCCACAGATGGTGACCACAGTTCAGAAATGCCAGAGGCCCGGAGCTCTTGATGCACGAGTTAATAAGTCCACGGAGTTTTGTTAGATGCTTGCATCGGGGGCGGAGGTTTCATTTGCAGCCAGTTGTTATTTCTGCCTCTTCATTTCTCTGATGGGTTGACTCTTGCATAATGGCATCGTGTATCTTCTAGTGTGGGTGGCTGCCACAGGAGGCCCACCTACTACCTCGTTTCCAGCTTCGCTGGCGTGGAGCACATCTCATCAAACCTAGTTTTACATCAACAATCAGACAGCTTCCCATTCTTTTCCAGCATTTTTCTCTTCTCTTTCTACCTTGAATATACCCAATGACAAGTCTTAACGGGGTCACCAGCCCCAGTGAACTCCAACGAATACAATACAATAAAAAAATTTCAGACTTTGGAAAGAGTGCAGAGAAGAGCAATAAAAATTATTAGGGGTTGAAGGCTAAAATGTATGAAGAATGGTTACAGGAATTGGGTATGTCTAGTCTAATAAAAAGAAGGACTAAGGGGAACATGATAGCAACCTTCCATATTTGAGGGGCTCCTACAAAAACAAGGCACGTCAAACTATTTTCCAAAGCACCAAAAGGCAAGACAAGAAAAAAACCAATGGAAACTAACCAAGGAGAGAAACAACCTAGAACTAAGGAGAAATTTCCTAATGGTGAGAGCCATTAACCAGGGAATAATTTGCCTTCAGAAATTGTGGGCGCTCCATCACTGGAGGCTTTCAAAAAGAGACTGGATAACCATTTGTCTGAAGATACAGGGTCTCCTGCTTGAGCAGGAGGTTGGACTAGAAGACCTCTGAGGTTTCTCCCAGCTCTGTTATTCTATGTTCTAACTTCAGTCTCAGGAGAGCCACTTTGGCCTTGAGGAACTTCTCAAGTTAATCTCATGGCTCGTTTCTTATTAATTTCCCCTACTTTGTAATCACCAGCCTTTTCTAATTGCACTTGATCTTAATTATTCTACAGGGGCTTCATTCATATTGTGACCAAGTGGGTCAAAAGGAGATCTAAGCATCTTTTGAATGCTAGTGTGAGGGAGAATTTTTAGGCTAAATCAGTGTTTCTCAACCTTGGCAGCTTTAAGATATGTGTTGTGGCTCCGTTACCTGAGCCTGTGTCATCGGCAGGAGAGGACTCCAAGAGTGAAGGAGAGGAGTTGGCAAGGCCTCCCTCTCCAGGACCCTCCTCTCTGGCAATGCCTTCGGTGTCCGCCATGCACATCCACGCAGCCACAGGTGGACAGTGATGAGGGAAATGAATCTTGGCTGGATCCTCGGCAGCGTCGCAGAGATAAGCGCGCGCAACAGAAGAAAAGGCGTGCCAGAGATTAGGCTGAGTCACTGGACCACACCCCACAGGGTATAAAAGGGAGTGAGGTGGCCATTCAGACTCTGTGATGGACAAAACTAACTACTATTGAGTCACATTGCATCTTTGGAAACAACATTATCGGCCTTGGATTTATTTTACGAACTGGACAATTCTTGACTGTGGGTATTTTGTTTATTGAGTAAAAGTTCTTGGCAAGCAGCTACTGGGTTGCTGCCAAGCATCTTATCGGAAGAATTGGTTGTCTGCCAGTTTATTTAACCCCTGCCTGTCTGTTTGTGTGTGTGAGAGAGAGACGGGAACAGAACAGTATGTGGACTTCCACTCCCAGAATTCCAGCTCTGTTGGCTGGGGAATTCTGGGAGTTGAAGTCCACAGGTCTTAAATTTGCCCTTGAATTAAGGCCCTTGAATTGGAGACCCTTGAATTAAGCCCAGAAAGTGGCTCATTTTGGCTATTCTGGAATACTTTCTTTCGATGCATTTTGGTCTAGTGGTTAAAGTGCTGATCTACAAACCAGGAGACTGTGAGTTCTAGTCCTGCCTAAAGCATGAAAGCCTTCTGGGCAGTGGTGGGTTTATAACATTTTTTACTACTGGTTCTGTGGGTGTGGCTTGGTGGGCATGGCAGGGGAAGGATACTGTAAAATCTCCATTCCTACCCCTCTCCAGGGGAAGGATACTGCAAAATCCCCATTTCCTCCCGATCAGCTGGGACTTGAGAGACAGAGAATAGATGGGGATGGGGCCAGTCAGAATTTTTACTACCGGTTCTCCAAACTACTCAAAATTTCCACTACCGGTTCTCCAGAACTGGTCAGAACCTGCTGAAATCCACCTCTGCTTCTGGGAAACTTTGGGCCAATTCCTCTCTCTCAGCCCAACCTTGTTGTTGTGGGAAAAATAGAAGGAAGAAGTGTTAGGTATGTTCCACGGTGGCGCAGTGGTAAGAGTGCAGTACCGCAGGCTACTTCTGCTGATCACCAGCTGCCAGCAGTTTGGCAGATCGAATCTCACCAGGATCAAAGTTGACTTAGCCTTCCATCCTTCTGAGGTGGGTAAAATGAGGACCCAGATTGTTGGGGGCAATATGTTGACTCTATAAACTGCGTAGAGATGGCTGGAAAGCACTATGAACCAGTATATATTTTTTTATTTTTATTTTTTTAATTTGATTTATATGCCGCCCTTCTCTGGAGACTCAGGGCGGCTTTAAGTGCGTTAAGCAATAGCCTTCATTCTTTTGTATATTTTATACAAAGTCAGCTTATTGCCCCCACAAACTGGGTCTTTATTTCACCTACCTTAGAAAGGATGGAAGGCTGAGTCAACCTTGAGCCTTGGAGAGATTCGAACCAGCAGAAATTGCAGGCAGCTGTGTTAATAACAGGGTGCACTAAACCACTGTACTATCAAGGCTCTATAAGTCTTAGTGTTAGTGCCAGTGGTGAAATCCACATTTTTTAATTCCGGTTCTGTGGGTGTGGCTTTGTGGGCATGGTGTGGCTTGGTTGGTGTGGCTTGGTGGGCATGGCAGGGGAAGGATACTGCAAGATCTCCATTCCCACCGCACTCCAGGGGAAGGATATTGCAAAATCTCCATTCCCACACCTCTCTGAGGCCAGCCAGAAGTGGTATCTACTGCTTCTCCGAACTGCTAAAAATTTCCGCTACCGGTTCTCCAGAACCTGTCAGAACCTGCTGGATTTCACCCCTGGCTAGTGCTATGTTCACTGCCTTGAATTATTTATAAAAATAATAATAGCAGGATAAAAAAAATGAAAAAAACTTGGAAAGAATAACTGTCATCTTTCAAAATTCTCCTATTATAAACTATATCAAAGTAGATTTCAGTATTTCTTGCAGACTCTTTTTCCTGACCTGTCCTACATTGAAAGGATGATGTAGTGAAAGTTACAACAGGTGTTGACCTCCCTCAACCCCACTAATAGTTAGACCAGACTAACTGTGGGGTCTTTGATGCTCTCTGAGCTTGGTGATTTCCTTGTAGATGTTTCATTACCCAACTAGGTAATATCATCAGTGCAAACCCCACTCCCTTCTAGCACTGATGATGTTACCTAGTTGGGTCATGAAATGTCCACAAGGAAACTGCCAAGCTCAGAGAGCACCAAGGACCCCACAGTTCTCCTCCTCCTGCTTTCCCCCTCCTTCCCCCCCTCTCCTCTTCCTCCCCTTCCTCTCCACAAACCCCACTCCCTTATCGCACTAGATGTGGTACAGATGGTATCTAGCCCCTGCGAGATTGGCGAGGATGTATGCAAATCTTAATCCAACCTGTTGGAAATGTAACCAAGCATAGGGAACCTTCTTTCATGTCTGGTGGCTTTGCCCAAAAATTAAGAAATATTGGATAAAAATAAAAATTTGGATATCAGAAATAATTTGCGGAGGATATTGAGTTAGAACCAGAAATTTTTTTGTTAGGAATGCTTAAACAAAACATTAGAAAGGAAAAAAAGTACCTAACATTACATATAATTACGGCAGCTAGGTTAGCCCTAGCACAAGTCTGGAAAACAGATCAATTGCCAACGGAGCAGCAAATAATTCAAAAAAGTTACACATGTGCAGAAATGGATAGAGTAACGTTGAAATTGAAAGATAAGGAAGACTCACAGTATTTTAAGATATGGGACAGTTGGTATGAGTGGATAAACCAATGGAAAAGAAGGTAAAGTCAAAATTTAGTCAGAAATTAAAAGTAATAATTATACACCGTCATTAAGGGGAAAAAAAGGAAAATAAGTTTTTGTATATATGTGTACTTATAAACATTATATATACTTTGTTGTTTGTTGATACTGTTGATTGTATTTTAAGGTTGTGAATGTTTTATACAACAATAAAAGAATCTTACAGGTCTGATCATTTTCTACCTTTTCCTCATAATTCGGTGATTAGGGAGGTGTTTGTCTGATCCACTTCTAAATGTTATCTAGCTCTTGTAGACTTGTTGTAAAAAGTTTTAGCCCTCATTGCCTTGGTAAATGGTGCTTGCATATCCCATCAAGCTAATTTTCTTTACTTTCTGCATACACCTAACCAACTTTGGCTAAGTGGAATTAGAACTGGCTAATGGTGGCAAACCACTGGAAAATCACATAGCTTTGAACTAAATTGGGAAAAAAAATACCATCACAAAACTCCCTGGGAGAATAGAATGGGGAATCACTTTTCAGCCTTTGCAAGAAAAAACATTGAGTTGAGGGTGGCATTATTTAATAAATAAGGAAACAAGAAGCTTTTTAGACATTTTAGCAGCAGTTGTCAGGATGCCTAAAACATCCACTTTCTGATTGACTCTATTATCTATAATTATATATAGTTGGCACACAGCTGATGAAGTCAATTGTCTGAGGCAGCCAAGCTCTATTAACATTATTGTATATGTTCATGACTAACTTCTACTCAAAGTAATGATGTTCTGTTTGCAGCATTGCCTGTTTTCTGCAGTGAGTTTCAAAAAATTACTTGTATTACAGATAAAATAAGGTATGCCTTTGAGAATAGCCAACATCCCAGAAGACCAGCTCCTGGGTCCAAAAAGATCTTGACAGCTTTGAACAATGGGCCCTATCCAGTGGTGAAAATCCAATTTTTTTTTACTACCGGTTCTGTGGGTGTGGCTTGGCGGACATGGCAGGGGAAGGATACTGCAAAATCTCCATTCCCACTCCACTCTGGGGCCAGCCAGAGGTGGTATTTGCTGGTTCTCCAAATGACTCAAAATTTCCGCTACTGGTTCTCCAGAACCTGTCAGAACCTGCTGGATTTCACCCCGGTCCTATCCAACAAAATGCATTTTAATGTGGAGAAAAAAAATAATATGTATAAGTATGGATTAGGTGTTGTGGCTCCGTTACCTGAGCCTGTGTCATCAGCAGGAGAGGACTCCGAGACTGAAGGAGAGGAGTTGGCAAGGCCTCCCTCTCCAGGACCCTCCTCTCTGGCAATGCCTTCGGTGTCCGCCGAAGGGCAAGAGATAGGGCCAGGGCCAAGCACGTCCACGCAGCCACAGGTGGACAGTGATGAGGGAAATGAGTCTTGGCTGGATCCTCGGCAGCGTCGCAGAGATAAGCGCGTGCAACAGAAGAAAAGGCGTGCCAGAGATTAAGCTGAGTCACTGGACCACACCCCACAGGGTATAAAAGGGGGTGAGATGGCCATTCAGACTCTGTGACGGACAAAACTAACTACTATCGAGTCACATTGCATCTTTGGAAACAACATTATCGGCCTTGGATTTGTTTTACGAACTGGACAATTCTTGACTGTGTGTATTTTGTTTATGAGTAAGGTTCTTGGCAAGCAGCTACTGAGTTGCTGCCAAGCTTCTTATCAGAAGAATTGGTTGTCTGCAAGTTTATTTAACCCCCGGCTGTCTGTTTGTGTGCGTGTGTGAGACGGGGACAGAACATTAGGGGAGACCTGGCTCAAACACTGTGAGAAGGACCTTGGAGTCCTAGTGGATAATCGCTTAAACATGAGCCAGCCATGTGCAGCAGCAGCCAAAAAAGCTAATACAATCCTTGGTTGTATAAACAGAGAAATAGAATCAAAATCAAGCTTTATAAGGCCACTCCTGGAATACTGCATCCAGTTTTGGTCACCACATTACAAAAAATATGTTGACACTTTGGAAAAGAGTGCAGAGAAGAGCAACAAAGAGGATTCAGGGACTGGAGGCTAAAACATATGAAGAACGGTTGCAGGAACTGGGTATGTCTACTTTAATGAAAAGAAGGACTAGGGGAGACATGATAGCAGTCTTCCAATATCTCAGGGGCTGCCACAAAGAAGAGGGAGTCAAGCTATTCTCCAAAGCACCTTCTGAAGGCAGGACAAGGAACAATGGATGGAAACTAAACAAGGAGAGAAGCACCCTAGAACTAAGGAGAAATTCCTTAACAGTGAGAGCTCTCAACCAGTGAAACAGCTTACTTTCAGAAGTTGTGGGTGCTATATCACTGGAGGTTTTCAAGAAGAAACTGGATAGCCATTCATCTGAAATGGTATAGGGCAGTGATGGCTAACTTTTTTCTCTTCATGTGCCGAAAGCGCGAGCGTGCCAGTATCCATAATGCAATGTGTGCACCAGGGGTGGGTTCTAAATTTTTTACTAACGGTTCTGTGGGCGTGGCTTATTTTGTGGGCATGGCTTGTTGGTCATGTGACAATTCTTTAGGATTTAGCAGACGTACTGGTCTACCAGGTTTTTAACTGCTTGCAGAGTTGTACCGGTCTACCCATTTATTTTTGCAGGCACCGGTCTACTCATTTGTTTTTGGAGGCACCGTTCTACCACCACACTGCCTTTTAATACTGATCAGCTGTAGGGAGGCCCTTTGAAGCCCTGCGGCAAAAGTTTAAACAGTTTTTTTCCTTCTAGCCGATCAGCTGGGACTTGGGAGGCAGCAATAGATTGGGGGTGGGGCCAAATAAAAGGTAAGAATAACGGGAGGGGGCGGGGGGCAGGAGGGCCCAGCTCCCGAACAAAGAGAACCGGTTCGGTGATGTCATATTGTCGCCGCTACCAGCTTGGCGGAATTGAGTGGAACCGGGAAGAACCCACCACTGGTGTGTACCCCTGCGCATGCACGCACAACCCCCCCAAGTCCCCTAAGCATGCGCACACAAACACCCCCTCACATGCTCCCCCATCGGCACCTGCCCCACATTTTGGGCTTAGTAGGACTTCCTGCAGTCTCCTGGGCCCAGAAACGGGCTGGGAGGGGTGCACTACACCCCTCCACGCTCCCCCCGCTCCTGCGCCTGCGCGTACAATCCCACACATGCACAAACAGCCCCGTGCATGCACGTGCAACCCTCTGCGCATGCGTGTGCATCTCCCACATGCGCCCAGTCTCCCACACATACCGAAAATCAGCTGGCCGGTGGGAAGCATGCACATGTGTGGTGGAGCTGACCTGGGCGACGGCTCATGTGACTGCAGAGAGGGCTCTGCGTGTCACCTGTGGCACGCGTGCCATAGATTCGCCATCACGGTATAGGGTCTCCTGCTTCAGCAGGGGGTTGGACTAGAAGACCTCCATGGTCCCTTCCAGGTTTATTCTGATTAATTGATTGAATACTTTCAGTCAATCTGGTTTGCAATGGTGGTAATGACATCTCTGCTGATTAAAGCATTTTTAAACTCTTATATTAACAGACCCTGTGGATAAAGTCTTCGATCGTTGGGTAATTAGAAAATATTTTTCCGTAGGTTATTTTGTTTTTACAAACAGGAATACAATCATGCGACAAGTTATTGGCACGGCGGCTGAACCCAAATGGTCAACCGCTAAATTATATTCCTATTCATTCATCCGCAGAGCCAGGAAAGATGGCAGAGGGGGGATTTTTTTTTTCTACTCATTTGTTAAAAGAGACTCTGGCTCGTAGACAAGTCTTGAAGCCAATTCAACAAGTTCTGGCTGAGCTGAAGAGTGATTTTTAAAGAAGACGAAAGAAAAATGGCTAAGGAAGAAAATAATACAAAGATGCAGGAGGTGATAATGTAAGCCAATGTTTTGGGTAAAGGAATTAACTGCAGAGGGAAAATATGTGTATGATTGGTATTGAAACTCCGCCAAATCAACCAAACCCTGATTGCATTTATGGAGGATTTTTTTTTCCAGAAAACTTCTTGCTTTGTGAATGGATTTTCCAGGTGAAACTGAGCATGTGTGTAAAATACCTCTAACATGGCTGTTCAACATTTATGTGAAGCCGCTGGGTCAGATCATCCGTGGCTTCGGGGTGAGATACCACCAGTACGCTGATGACACCCAGCTGTACATCTCCACCCCAGGCCACCCCAACGATGCCCTTGAAGTGATGTCCCAGTGCCTGGAGGCCGTGCGGGCCTGGATGGGGAGGAACAGGCTCAAGCTCAACCCTTCCAAGACTGAGTGGCTGTGGCTCCCGGCATCCCGATATAGTCAGTTGACTCCATCACTGACTATTGGGGGCGAGTCCTTGGCCCCCACAGAAAGGGCTCGCAATCTGGGAGTCCTCCTGGATATGCAGCTGTCCTTGGAGGAACATCTGACGGCTGTAACCAGGGGGACCTTTTATCAGGTTCGCCTGATTCGCCAGTTGCGGCCCTTTCTTGATCGGGATTCCCTGTGCACAGTCACTCACGCCCTCATCACCTCTCGCCTTGACTACTGCAATGCTCTCTACATGGGGCTCCCCTTGAGGGGCACCAGGAGGCTCCAGCTGGTCCAGAACGCAGCAGCGCGGGTAGTGATGGGAGCAGCATGGCGCTCCCATGTAACACCGCTCCTGCGCGAGCTGCACTGGCTCCCGGTGGTCTTCCGGGTGCACTTCAAGGTGTTGGTTACCACCTTTAAAGCGCTCCATGGCATAGGGCCTAGCTATCTTCGAGACCGCCTGTTGCTACCGACGACCTCCCAGCGACCCGTGCGCTCCCACAGAGAGGGCCTCCTCAGGGTGCCATCAGCCAAACAATGTAGGCCGGTGACCCCCAGGGGGAGAGCCTTCTCTGTGGGGGCACCTACCCTCTGGAATCAGCTGCCCCCAGAGATAAGGAGAATCCAAGACCTCGGTGCCTTCCGCCGTGCCCTTAAAACCCACTTTTTCCAGCAAGCCGGGCTGGTTTAGGAAGAAATTTTTTTTTAATTTTTAAATGTTTAATTGGTTTGTGGTTTTTTAAATTTTGGGCCAAATTTATATAGATTTTAATTGTTTTTAATATTTGTATTTCATGTTTTTAATTCTGGCTGTGCACCGCCCTGAGTCCTCAGGGAGAAGGGCGGTATATAAATTGAAAAATAAATAAATAAATAAAAAGGCCAGATGCGTCACGCTCTGGCCACGCCTACACCCGGTTTAGTGAAGTGGGGGGAAAGTCCCCATACATCATGTGATGCCACCGCGACGACGTGAGTTTGACACCCTTCCTCTAATTGGGTGATGCTTGCTACTTATGAGTAGACTGAATATAGACATAAATGTTGCATGAAGAAATATAATGAAATATGGGACTTGTTTGTACAAAATGCAGCAGGATAAAAACATGTTTTATTTATTTCACAAATGTATGAAATATATAGGCTGTCCATCTCAATCTGCAAAGCAACTCTTACAGCTGTATGTGTATTACAAGTAAATATATATTTGTGTAATGTTTACATAATGACCGTATATATAGAATTGTAACTCTGTACTGCAGCAACATATCATACTTTATTTTTTCTGCTGTATTTTTCTTCTAAAGCATTTGATGTGTACTTTTAATACAAATTTCTGTATCGGGTTTTTTTTTGTTTTTCTTCTTTTTCTGTCCTTAAACCAGGGGTGAAATCCAGCAGGTTCTGACAGGTTCTGGAGAACCGGTAGTGGAAATTTTGAGTAGTTCGGAGAACCGGCAAATACCACCTCTGGCTGGCCCCAGAGTGGGGTGGGAATGGAGATTTTGCAATATCCTTCCCCCAGGAATGGGAAGGGAATGGGGATTTTGCAGTATCCTTCCCCTGGAGTGGAGAGGGAATGGAGATTTTGCAATATCCTTCCCCTGGAGTGGGGAGGAAATGGAGATTTTGCAGTATCCTTCCCCCGCCACTCCCACCAAGCCACGCCCACAGAACCGGTAGTAAAAAGAATTGGATTTCACCACTGCCTTAAAGGCCATTATGAATTATTTTTAAAAGCCAGTCAACCAGATAAAACCATTAGTTGTAGTTAAACTGAGTTGAATGACCTCAGTTTCACAAAAATCACTATTTTAAGGTTTTGTATAGATATCTTTCTCTCTTTACTCTCTCTAGGAAGGAAAAAAATTAGACTTATTTAGGACTCAACTTCATCTTAGTTTATATGAGTTTTATTGAATTTACACATTTCAATCCTGTCAGAGAACAGGAATGCAAGAAGGCACTAAAATCCAATCTTTTCAAAATAGTTTGGGACACTGTTTGCAAACTGCTGCAGATGCATGACACAGAGAATTTTTCAGTTCACAAAACTTCTTCCTCACTTATAAAACAAAGAGTACAAAGTGAATTGATATTGGCAAAAAGCAATTCTGTTTTTATATTATGCTGTTTAATTGTGAAAAGATTACTAAAAACTATTGAAATAAAATTAAGATATGGCTGGAAGAAATGATACAACAATGTATTGATTTAAAACCGGAGCTGTTCCTACTGGGTATCCTCCCAGAGAAAATTAGTAAAGAAAATATCTATTTGATTATACATGTAATAACAGCTGCAAGGATTGTTTATGCACAAAATTGGAAAGCAGGGAAAATACCTTTGGAAGGAGAAGTAATTAAAAAAAATTAGATTGTGCAGAAATGAATAGATTAACTTTGATGGTTAAAGAAAGAGAGAATACTGGAAGATATGGAATCAATTTTACCATTGGTTAGAAAAGAGATACAAATAAGTAAATTAATAGTTATGTATAAAAATGCTACGATTAGAATATTGTGTTAGTGAAGAATTGTATAATGGACTTGGCGAGAATGAAGATAGAAGAAACAACAAAAAGAAATAGTTTTGGAGACAACACCGAGATGTCACATGGAAGGAATGACTGATTTATTAAATGTTTGTTTGTCTAAAAATTTTTTAAAAAAAATTAAAAAATTGTGAAAAGATTAGTCAATGAGACATATAGAAAAATAGTGCCTATGGCAGTTGTGAAGAGCCTTGGTGGTGCAGTGGACTAAAGCACTGTTAAGTAGCACTTAGCTGCCAGCTGCCTGCAATTACTGCGAGTTCAAATCTCACCAGGCTCAAGGTTGACTCAGCCTTCCATCCTTTCAAGGTAGGTAAAATGAGGACCTGGATTGTGGGGGCAATAAGCTGACTTTGCATTAACAACTGGGAAACCTTGACCTACGATTGTTCAGCTTGGAGGCTAAAGACGCAGCATGGCCTTCTCCAATTCGAAGAGACACTTGTTCGGCAGGCCGAGGCAAAGAGGCAGTTCCGGGACCAGCGAAATCTGGGGGCTGGGCAGGGGACCGAATGTATCTGCCCTCAGTGTGGAAGGGATGGCCACTCTCGAATTGGCCTTTTTGGTCACACCAGATGCTGTTTTAGGACCTCTTTCCAGAGCACGACACCATAGTCTCTTGAGACTGAAGGATGCCAATGGATGGACTTTGTTTTTCCTTGAAAGACATTTCTCATCCAAGAAGCTTCTTCAGTTCTGACAGAATGGTGGAGGATGGAAGGATTTATATTCCTTATAATCTGGTCATTAGCAGAGTAAAAGACGACTCTCAGAGGGAACAGCTTGCTTTCAGAAGTTGTGGGATGCTCCATCACTGGAGGCTTTCAAAAAGAGACCATTTGTCTGAATTAGGATCTCCTGCTTGAGCACGGGGTTGGACTAGAAGACCTCCAATGTCCTTTGCAACTCTTATTTTATATTCTATGCTTCTATCGGCAACGTAGCCAACAATTACACCCTAAAATATATATATATATATAAAATCTCACGAACTTTGTCCTGTTCGCAGCAAAGTTCTCACCGTTCAAATAATTCTACATATCATGGTCAACTCAAAAGAAATGCCTGAAAAACTCCCTTCCCCTTGTCCAAGACAATGATTCCTAACTGTCTAGAAACGGTTACTTTTAAAGCCATCCGAGATAATGGCCATGTTTATGTTTTGTTTTATGTTTATGTTTTATTTGATTTGTATACCGCCCTACTCTCGAAGGACTCAGGGCGGTGAACAGCCAAGCAATAAAATACATAAATACAAAAATTTAAAAAACCAGTTAAAATCAAATTAAATCATCAATCAAACCAGACAAATTAAAACACCCCAATAATTTAAGAACAGATTTAAAATTTATATATTAAAAGAGGGAGGAGATTAGGCCAAGCCTGCTTGATGGAATAAAAGAGTCTTCACAGCGCGGCGGAAGGTGCGCAGATCCGGGATCCTCCGTATCTCTGGGGGGAGCTCATTCCAGATGGTAGGTGCCCCCACAGAGAAGGCTCTCCCCCTAGGGGTCGCCAGCCGACATTGTTTGGCTGACGGCACCCGGAGGAGTCCCTCTCTATGAGAGCGTACTGGCCGGTGGGAGGCTATTGGTGGTAGTAGGCGGTCCCGTAGACCCATCACCACAGCAGCAAGGAATTGGACTAGAAGACTTCCAAGATCCCTTCCGATGCTGTTATTCTGTTAATAGATTAACAGACTTGGAAGGGACCTTATAGGTCATCTAGTCCAACCCCCCGCTCAAGCAGGAGACCCTACACCATTTCTGACAAATGACAGTCCAGTCTCTTCTTGAAAGCCTCCAGTGATGGAGCTCCCACAACTTCCAAAGGCAACTTCTGTTCCATGGGTTGATTATTCTCACTGTCAGAAAGTTTCTCCTCATTTCCAGGTTGAATCTCTCCTTGGTCAGTTTCCATCCATTATTCCTTGTCTGGCCTTCAGGTGCTTTGGAAAATAGCTTGACCCCCTTCCTCTCTGTGGCAGCCCCTCAAATATTGGAAGACGGCTATCATGTCTTCCCTGGTCCTTCTCTTCACTAAACTAGCCAGGCCCAGTTCCTCAGAGTTGATGTTCCTCAAAGATCTTATTCAAAGACCTTCAGCCTGCTGGTGTTTGTAGTAAATCTTCCCCCCCCCCCACTTCTCCATAGTCCATCTGCTAACTCTGCCAATCTGTTACCCTGCTCTGCTTAAAATAGCAGATGCCCACTAGCTACATCACTCAATCTGCATGCCATCCACATTTTGACCAACGTTTACCTTCCTAAGATCAGCTCTAATGACTCAGACCCAATTACAAGACATATTTAAAGACTCATTGTAGAACAGGAAAATGTTTTCCATCTTCTCTCCTTTTTCCTGAAAAATTGCCGCCCCCGTCACCAATACCTCATGAGTATAAAAATACACTGTGATTAACTACACGGTTACCTTCCGTACAACTAATCTGACTTTCTTCCGTTTTCTAGGCGCTCAGTATATGACTCCATAAATCCAGACGGCGATGAACAATTTACCCTCCTGCCTTACAGCAAATGCCGTAGAAGCATTATGAACTCGCTTTCTTAATTATAGCCATTTTGAGGTGTTATTGCTGCAAAGGCTATTACCGCCAAACCGCAAAGACATTCTTTCTGAATCTCCATATGTTCAATTGTGCTATTTTCGTGTAATTTTATGGCTCTGTTCATAACCCAGTAGTACAGTAATGGAAGGGAAGACAATTGCTTGCCTGTAAAGCCTTCCGTTATCGCTACTCCTGAGTAGGGTTTAGGAAAAGATTTCTGCTAGGAAAAAAAAAAAAATCATAGAATTCTAACATGAGGTGATTGAGGAGAAGCATGGAGGATCCAACTCCTTGCCCAGTTTTGGCTGCCATCTTGACTTTTTTGACCGCCTTGAGGATACTCAGGTGAGATGATACTTTGGGACGTAAAGCTTACTAGAAAAATTAGAAAGCAGGTTTATCCGGGGTAGAGATTAGGGACTTTACAGTTGTATCCATGTTATTTTTATTGTTCCTATAAATACAGTGTATGGGTTTTATTTCTTTTTGGTTACTTTAACTGCTGTTATTTTTAACTTCTTAATTTTTATGGCAGTTGGACAGCCGCCCGGTGAGGGACATGTTATAAACAAAACTGTTGTTTTGTTTGTTGTTGTTTTGTGGGAGCTCAGTAGGAGCAGCTTTCCTACAAACAGTCAAAACGGAGTTCAAGCTGTTGGTAGTTATTCATACAATTAGGCAATTGCCTAATTGTCTAATTGCAATTGCATCCTTCCTCCTCCTCCTTCTCCTCTTATTCTTATTCTTATTCTTTTTTTCTTCTCTTTTCTTCTCCTCCTCTTCTTCTTTTCTCCTTCTCCTCCTCCTCTTATTCTTATTCTTCTTTTCTTTTCTCCTCCTTCTCCTCCTCTTCCTCCTCCTCCTATTCTTTTCTCCTCCTCTTATTCTTATTCTTCTTTTCTTCTCCTCTTCTTTTCTCCTCCTCCTCTTCCTCCTCCTATTCTTATTCTTCTTTTCTCCTTCTCCTCCTCTTATTCTTAGTCTTTTCTTCTCTTCTTTTTTCCTCCTCCTCTTCTTTCTCCTCCTCTTATTCTTATTCTTCTTTTCTTCTCTTTCCTCCTCCTCTTCTTCCACCTCCTCTTATTCTTACCCTTCTTTTCTTCTCTTTTCTTCTCCTCTTCTTTTCTCCTCCTCTTCTTCTTCCTCTTCCTCTTCTTCTTTTCTCCTTCTCCTTCTCCTCTTATTCTTATTCTTTTCTTTTCTCCTCCTTCTCCTCCTCTTCCTCCTCCTCCTCCTATTCTTTTTTCTCCTCCTCCTCCTCCTCCTCCTCCTCCTCCTCCTCCTCCTCCTCTTCTTCTTCTTCTTCTTCTTCTTCTTCTTCTTCTTCTTCTTCTTCTTCTTCTTCTTCTTCTTCTTCTTTCTCTTCTTCTTCCTTCCTCCTCCTCCTCCCCTCCTCAAAACATATCAACCTCCTTTCCTGAAAAGGTCGCTCACACATCATCCACCAACCCAATAAAACTTGTGTAAGAAGGTTAAATCCCCCTGGCAAAAGGGAAAACAGATTATTTCAAAACTGCTTTCGGTTCTAAAAGCTGGCCTGCATATCAGAGAGTTCATTTTCAGATCCAGCCCTTCGATTTGACCGTGCCACCGAATCAAATGTGCATCTTAAAGGGGCATGAAAAATGGGGGGCCCGTTATATATAAACAGATTGCGGAGATTAGGAAAAGCCACATCTAAAAAAAAAAAAAAAATGCGTGAAATTTCTTGCATTTGCCTTCTAGTTCCTGGGTGCGAACAGACATTTGATTGAACGGATTAAGACTCAGGACGATCGGAGGCTTCAGTTCTTGATGGCATCACTTCATCCAGGCCTACTGGAATCCGATTCAACAGCAGAATCAAATTAATTCAAACTGCCCTGTTCACAGAACTATATCTGGACCCAGCACACAATGAATTAAAAATTGTCGTTGTCGGCAGCAGCGCAAAGAGAAAACGCCAATCAAACACGGGATAGAAATAAGAAGCTTCTGGCAGGGCTGTGAGAGAGTCCAGCTGCTTTGCATTTTGAAAGGGCTCACAAGAATTTGGTCGACCACGATACTGGAAACTCAGGCTGGCATGGCGAAGGGAAAAGAAACCTCAATAAATTGTTTTGGGAAAGGACGGTTGTTTTAGTGATGTCCCCAAACTATAAATATCGGACAGCATTCATTGGACTTTCGGGTTGTTTTTTCTGCTGATTTGTTTAAAATAGAAAGCCTCAAGAAAAAGAGCGAAGGCTCAGATGTTGGGATTCAGAGCTACTTCCCCAGGAGCTTGCATGGTGAGGGTGTCATCACCCGTGACAGTATCTTATCACAATCACTGCACGCGCTGATAATCGCAACATTTACACGATGCTTTAGCATCTGCATATCATTCATTCATTCAAAGTTAGAAGCTGCCTGATTCAAGATGAATGGAGCAGTTTGCTTGGAGGGAAGGAGGGAGGGAGGGAGGGAGGATAGAAAGAAGAAAGAAAAGAAGGGAAGAAAAATAGAGAAAAGGAAGGAAGAAAAGAGAAAAGAAGGAAGAAGGAAGGAAGGATAGACAGAAGAAAGAAAAGAAGGGAAGAAAATAGAGAAAAGGAAAGGAAAGAAGGAAGGAAGGAAAATAGAAAGAATAAAGAGGAAGAAAAGAATAATAAAGAAAAGGAAGAAAAGAGAAGAGGAATACATAAAACGAAAGAAGGAAAGAAAATAGCAAGGAGAAAGAGAGGAAGGAAAGAAGAATAAAGAAAAGGAAGGAGGGAGGGGGGATAGAAGAAAGAAAAGAAAGGAAGAAAAATAGAGAAAAGGAAGGGAGGGAGGGAGGAAGAAAAGAAGGGAAGAGAATAGGGAAAGGGAAGGAAAGAAGGAAGCAAGGAAGAACGAAAAATAGAAAAAAGAAAGAGAAGCAAAAGAATAATAAAGAAAAAGGAAGAAAAGAAGTAAAGAGAAGAATAGATAAAAGGAAAGAAGGAAGGAATAGCAAAGGAAGAGAGACGGGAAGAAGAATAAAGAAAAGGGAGGGAGGGAGGGAGGATAGAAAGAGGAAAGAAAAGAAGGGAAGAAAAATAGAGAAAAGGAAGGAAGGAAAGAGAGAAAGGAAGGAAGAGGAAGGAAGGAAGGATAGAAAGAGGAAAAGAAAAGAAGGGAAGAAAAATAGAGAAAAGGGAGGGAGGGAGAAAAGAAGGAAGAGGAATAGAGAAAGGGAAGAAAGAAGGAAGAAGGAAGGAAAATAAAAAAAGAGGAAGCAAAGAATAATAAAGAAAAAGAAAAAAAGAGAAGAGGAATAGATAAAAGGAAAGAAGGAAAGAAAATAGCAAGTAGAGAGAGGGGAAGGGAAGAAGAATAAAGAAAAGGAAGAAAGGAAGGGAGGGAGGGAGGGACTGTAAGCATCCAGAAGACAAACTGAAAAAAAATTCCCTATGTGCCTCAACCCCCATTGTGCTACAAGAGATGGGAGATATTAACAATAAATCATTTCAGCTTTTGATGCTTGTCTGACAGTGGGAACCTGGACAGCGTGAGGTCTGGCAGTTTTACTAAATTCTTTGCACATTCTTTTCTTAGTTTAAGAAATCGTGGTTGACAAAGTTAGAGAAACTCTTGTCTTCTTCGTTTCTTCTTTTTAAAAAAAAAACAAAAAACCACGAATCCTATGCTATTTATACACAGTCAGGATTTTTGGCTTCTGCCCAGTTTTTCAGCTCAAAACATTATTCTATCTTGTCGCTGTTTTGAAGAGCAACGCATGAGCTGTCTCAACAGTGTGGCTTATACCATTACAAAAGAGAAAGGGAGGGAGAGAAAGAGAGAGAGAGAGAGAGAGAAAGAGAGAGAGAAAGAGAGAGAGAGAGCATTAACTAGAATTATAACAACTGCAAAAATAGGACACAGGCCTAAATTTAGGTATGGATAAAAGCCATTTTGCCAGATTACTCGGGGAATATTGTACCCCTCTCTGCCTTTGCAATTATTTCCCTGAAGCACCGCCAAATTATTGAGTATATTTGAGGAGAGGAATTAATTAATCAGAGCGGCTTCTGAGTAGCGAACATTACTTTTGATGGGATATAATTAACTCCATAATAACATTTCCGGATATTCTCTTTCATGTCCTGAAGAATATAAGAGGAATCCTGCTAGATCAGAGCAAAGGTTTAATACATATGTATTTTTCCTCAGTGGTCAAGTGGATGAAACTTGAAAAATAATAAATCTCTTCTTGACCCTAACATATTTGTACTGGCTGGATGTGAGGCTGGGAATGGATTGGAGGCTGGGATAGCATTGGAAAATTATATAGTGTAGAAAGTCAGCACCTCCTGGATTAAAGAATGAAATATTTTGGGAAATATTAAAAAGACAGGATAGAATATTTCCCCTAAAGGAGAAATGGGGAAAAATCTTAAGGAAGGCAGAAACCAGCTCCAGTCTCCTTGCTCCAAGAAAGAAATAGAGGTGGCCAGCTTTTAGAAATGCAGGTTTGGTAATCCATTCAGAAAGACTGGGTCAGACAGAAACTCTAGATAAGCAATATAATTAGGCAAGACAAGATTAGCTCAGACAAACAGCTAGGATTTGAATGTCCTCTTTTTCCTATAGAGCCAGCCAGGACTCCTACATGACCCCATAGAAATCAAAAAGGTATAAACTCCCCCCCTACTCTCAACTCCATTTTGTCAGCTGTCCCAGAACTGCACACTGTGTTTGTGTGTTAGTTCTGTTCACCAATAAACAGAATCTTTCTTTCCAATCAGCCTCCATTTTCTTCCCGGCTTGGAACTGGAACTGGATTTTTCTTCCTACAATTGGTAGTACTCAATTTATGACCACAATAGAGCCCCAAATTTTTGTTGCTAAGCGAGACATTTGTTAAGTGAGTTTTGCCGTATTTTACTACTTTTTTTTTAACCTATCTCCCCTCCCACCTATACACCTACTTTGGATATTTCTTTGGTCTTTGTTTTGATTATTTCAGCATGAACCAAAGTTGAGTGACTAAAATCTCAAAATTGAACTCTGCCTCTGATAACTTACTTTTATTTTTATGTATTTGATTTATATATCCCACCTTTATTAGTTTTTATAGACAACACAAAGCAGTGAAACATAACTAATACTCCCTCTTCCTCATACGTCCCCACAATAACAACCTTGTCAGGTGGGTTGGGCTAAGAAAGAGGGACTAACCCAAAGTCACCTAGCTTTCATGCCTAAGGCTGGACTAGAACTCACAGTCTCCTAGTGATGGCCAAAATCATCCAGCCAGCTTTCATGTCTAAGGCGGGACTAGAATTCCCCGTCTCCTAGTGTTTGACCAAAATCATCCAGCCAGCTTTCATGCCTAAGGCGGGACTAGAACTCACTGTCTCCTGGTGATTGGACCAAAGTCACTCAGCTGACTTTCATTCCTAAGTGGGACTAGAACTCACAGTCTCCCAATTTGTAGCCTGATTCCTTAACCACTAGACGATGGACTTTGTGGGCATATCGGTGTATTTCTCTCGAAGACAATATGAAATCTTTATTCAACTTTCTGATATCATCTTCAGCCTTGGGGTTTCCTAGTGGTCTCCCTTCCCAACAACCAGCAGATCTAATTTTCCTTAGCTTTTTCAAGAGAAGTCATTTAGAAAATCCCCCCCTTTTTTTTTAATTTGAAAAAGACACACAGGGGGAGCCACTCACCTTAATAAATACTTTGCTGCCTCTTCAGCTATGAAATATCCCAACAGAAGAAATTTACGAAGTTTATTCAAGACTGTACCTTTGAATCGTACAAAAACATATTTTTCCCGTCCAATTGTCTTTGGCTAAGAAAGTCCGCCCCCCCCCCCCCCTTCCCAGAGCGCCTCGCCTTCCCTTCTGTAGATATATGGTTTTGTTTGAGTGCAAACAATAAATTTAACTGCTGGTTGGGTTGTGCCAAGCAGAACAAAAGACCAATGTGGATTTGCCCTTTTCGCTGATTAAATTAATCCCTCCTGTGATGAGAAGGTCTGAAATCTTTGTATCGTTTACTGAGGAGTTCGCGGTTGCATTTTGCCCGTATCTGGTGGAATGCAGAAAAAAAGAAAAAGTGATGAGTCACATTTTCCTTCCTTCATAACAGGTTGACATATTTCTCCGAGCGAAGTCTTAATTAATCTGAAAACCTAAAGCAACAAAGTCTACCAATAATGATCAAACTAATGTGTTTTTTTTGAAGGAAAAAAACGTTCGCTCATGGGACTTTGGGCGTCGATCTCGTCCCTGAACAAACACATAAGGTTGTGGAAACAAATGTACGCTTGTACCTCATTAGCAAAGACCTCCAACTATATAAATTAAGGGGGAAAAAACTCGCCAAAACAGAAGTGAGCGCTTCCTCTCCAGCGGTGATTCATCGCATAGATTGAGTAGCAAACTTCACTCCTTCGCATGAGGGGGGAAAAAAAAACCCTGCTAAATTCACAACAAGGATCACGTCCACTTTGGATGGCTTTCTATGCCCTGTTCTTGGGGATGAGAAACCCAAAACAACTTTGCAAAGATTTCAAGGAGTGCTTCGCAATGCAACAACATCCACACCCTGCTTCTCCAAGCAAAGGGGCTGTTTGTATTGGTCCGAAGTTTCGTCCAGCTCTTTCCGAGGCCTAAATATCTATGGAGATTCTCAGTCATCCACGTCATAGTTATTCATGTTGAGCCTGTTTCCACATAAATTTGAAGTTATTTTTCTTCATTCTAGGCAAGTGATGGCTAACCTTTTTGCTATCATGTGCCAAAAGCGGGGGGAGCGCGGGGGGTGTCATGGATGTGGGCACACGTGGGCACACGTGTCACACACGTGTGCCCACATCCATAATTTTATGCACCCCCCCATGCTCCCTCTGCTTCTGGCAAGCGATGGCCCGGTGGGCCCAGTAGGCCCATTTTTCGCTCTCCCCAGGCTCCAGAGCCTTTCTAGGAGCCTGGGGAGGGCAAAAACGGCCTTTCCCAGCCCCCTCAGAGGCCCTCCGGAGGTTGGAAACAGTGTGTTTCTTGACTTCTGGTGGGCCCAGAAGGCCTGAAAATCAACTGGCCGGTGCACGCATGTGTGCCGGAGCTGAGCTCACATGCCCACCAATATGGCTCCAAGTGCCACCTGTGGCACCCGTGCCATAGGTTCGCCATCATGGTTCTAGGCCATTTTTCTGGAGTCCTATATCCGTGATAGCAAAACCTATGTCACGCGTGCCACAAGTGGCACACACTCTGTGGGCATGTCAGCCGTCGCCCCAGCCCAGCTCCACCGCGTATGCACACACGCCTCCCGCTGGCCAGCTGGTCTTTGGGTCTCTACCACAAATGCACGGGGTTGGGGCGCATGCCAGTGGTGGGTTCCTCCCGGTTCGGCCCGGTTCTCCCAAGCCGATAGCGGTGACGATATGATTTTATGATATAATGTCTTCTGCCTTATTTTATTTATTTTATTTTATTGAATTTATATACCGCCCGACTCCCGAAGGACTCAGGGCGGTGAACAGCCATAGAATAAAACATATATAAATACAAAATTTAAAATGAAATAAAACGAATTAAATAATTTGGCTGAACAAATTTAAAACCCCAATAATTTAAAACCAAATTTAAAATTTCCATTTAAAAAGGGGAAAGACTTAGGTCAGGCCAGCTTGATGGAATAAAAAAGTCTTGAGCGCGCGACGGAAGGTACGCAGATCCGGGATCCTCCGTATCTCCGGGGGGAGCTCGTTCCAGATAGTAGGTGCCCCCACAGAGAAGGCCCTCCCCCTGGGGGCCGCCAGTCGACACTGTTTGGCCGACGGCACCCGGAGGAGCCCCTTGAGTTAGGGGATGGATTAGAAGACCTCCAAGGTTCCTTCCAGGCCCTCTGATTCTATTCTAATGTTGCAAACCCCTGCCTTGTCAGTACTGTAAATTCTAATACTAACCTTGCAGAATATATTTTTTTAAAAACATGCTAAGCATGGTGCAGATTGAGTCAACAAGAGTGAAGAGATCTGAATTAATACTCCTTTGAGAATAAAGCCAATATCCTCTTTGAGCCAAGCTCGGCTCCTGGTGTCTTCACGGATACATTCCATTCCATTTTCTTGGAAGTGAGGCTTTCTTCTGCCTTCATCTGGGATTAAGTTATTTTGACTTGCCAATCTAGCCAAAAAAATCCTCAGATGTCCTGGTAGCTGATACAAACACCGCTCAGGTTTGACCCTGCTCGGGTTTTTGAAGATCAGCCAAGAATGGCTAGGTGCTTTCATCTGCTGTGACATATCAAATCAAGCCGAGTCAAATCATATCATATCAATCTTTCTCGTGGCTCCAGACCGGCGGAGCTGATGCATATTTTCGAGAAAGGAAGGGATTATTTCCAGCTTCTAGATGTAATGGAGGGTATAGGGAGGCAAGATACAAATTTTCAAGTAATTCAAACATCTGTATTTTTTTTTTCTTATCGCTTTTGCTTTATAGGTGCTTAATCTGTTTGTTTTCCCAAGGAACTGCCAGGGGATTTGCTCCGAAATGCTTAATATTTTTAAAAATCCCGCCATCACCTCTCACCAATTGTGTTATGTTGTTGTTCAAATGCTAAGTTGTGTCCGACTCTTTGTGAGCCCATGGACCAGAGCCACGGGTGGCCTTCAAAAATTTTAGCAAGGGATTCTCTGCCTGGTTGCTGCGTGGGCGTGGCCATGGTGGGTGTGGCCTAGTCAGCCTCCTGCACCATGGAGGGAGGCGTTTTTTACCCTCCCTGGGCTCCGGAGGCTTTTTTCGAGCCTCCCGGAGGGTGAAAACGGTCTCTCTAGGCTCATAGAGGCCCTCTGGAGGACGAAAACGGGCCCATTTCCAGCCTTCCTGAACTTCCAGTAGGCCTGTTTTTTGCCCTCCCCGAGCCTCCGCATCCACCTTGCACTTATCTGCATCCAAAATGGGCTGCGTGGGGACTCTTGGGAGGGGCGGGGCATGGTGGGAGGAGCCAGCCAGGAGTGGATTTGTGGGTTCTCTGAACTGCACAGAATCTTAGCTAGAGGTTCTCCTGAACTCCTGCGAACCTCCAGCAGCACACCCCTGACCAGAGCACACCAGCTTTTCCCCTCCCCACTCCTGCAGTGTCTCTCAGAGTTTCCCCAAATAAGTAAGCTTCTACATTTAGGCAAGAAAAACAAAATGCACAGGTACAGTATATGTGGTACCTCGCTCAATAGTAGTAACTGTGAGAGGGATCTTGGAGTCCTAGTGGACAACCATTTAGATAGGAGCCAGCAGTGTGCAGCAGCTGCCAAAAAAGCCAACACAGTTCTGGGCTGCATAAACAGAGGGATAAAATCAAGATTACAAGAAGTGTTAATACCACTTTATGATGCCTTGTTAAGGCCACACTTGGAATTCTGCATCCAGTTTTGGTCACCATGATGTAAAAAAGTTGTTGAGACTCTAGAAAGAGTGCAGAGAAGAGCAACAAAGATGATTAGGGGACTGGTGGCTATAACATATGAAGAACGGTTGCAAGAACTGGGCATGGCTAGTCTAATGCAAAGAAGGTCTACGGGAGACATGATAGCAGTGTTCCAATATCTCAGGGGCTGCCATAAAGAAGAGGGAGTCAAGCTATTCTCCAAAGCACCTTCTGAAGGCAGGACAAGAAGCAATGGATGGAAACTTATCAAGGAGAGAAGCAACCTAGAACTAAGGAGAAATTTCTTAACAGAATAATTAATCAGTGGAACAAATTGACTCCAGAAGTTGTAAATGCTCCAACAGTGGAAGTTTTGACATTTACGGAACAAGGAATTTATGGAACAAGGAATTTACCAAACAAGGAATTTATGGAACAAGGAATTTACGGAACAAGGAATTTATGGAACAAGGAATTTACGGAACAAAGACCAAGGACCAGAGGTGAGACAATAGCAATCTTCCAATACTTGAACAGTTCCCACAAGGAAGAGAGGGCCAACTTATTTACCAGAGCACCTACATGCAGGACAAGAAACAATGGATGGAAACTAACCAAGGAGAGAAGCAACCTACTGTAGAAGTAAGGAGAAAATTCCTTAACAGTGAGAACTAATGAACCAATGGAACAAATTGCGTTCTGGAATTGTGGGTGCCCCATCATTGGAGGCTTTTAAGAAGAGACTGGACAGCCATCTATCGGAAATAGTGTATATCCCCTGAAAGAGCAAGGGGTTGGACTAGATCACCTCCAAGGTCCCTTCCAATTCTGTTTTGCTAATAATCCCAGAAGAGAACATGGCTGAGGGATCTGTCTTCCCCCATGTTACTTGGAGAACATTGAGTAGGCAGGAGTGCCTAAGTGTAAGACACACTATTTTATTTACAATAAGTGTATCTTAGCAAAGTGTATCTTAACTAAGTGTAAGATATCCAATATACTCAAGAGAGGGTTGTTAGTGGATAACAATATGCTGTGTGAATGTTGTGGCTCATCGGCGGCCTGCGAAGCTGGCAGCAGAGTCGAACAGTGAGGAGGTTGGGGAGGACCATGGGCCAGTCCTGGAGTCTGGGGAAGGCTCTGCATTAGAGGCAGAGAAAGGGCCATCTGGGAGGTACGTGCTGCCTCCGGAGCCTCCAGAGTCAACCTCAGCGAGGCAGAGGAACATGGGGAGCCTGTTCCCAGTGCGTGCACGCGCAGAGCTGCCAGAAGGCAAGAACAGTTAAAACAAAAGGGACGACTCGGGAGTAAGGCTTGGAGATGATTGGCCCCTCCCATAAGTCTTAAAAGAGGAGCAAAGGTACGTGGGCTTTTGCAGGAAGCAACATTGTTAATTCTGTTCAGTTTAAAGCCTGAAGCTCCGTTTGATTCTGGACTCCGTGTGGCTTTGCCAATTAGGTCTTTGGCAGCGTGTCAAGGGAGATAAAGGTGGGTGCTTATCAGCCTTATCCCGAAGGACTCTTGACAACTATTTGGGACTCATCTGTGAATGAACAGAATTCACAGCTGTTGCAATAAAAGAGGTTTTTGGGACTACTCGTCTGTTTTACTGACTCAGGAGGCCTAGATCACAACAGTGAATGTGGAGAGATGCAGAATCCGACCCATTCGTTGGTCTGTCGATTACTGCCAGTAGAATGCAGTGGTTTCTAGCCAATGATAAAGCCAGAAAGGTGGCCTCATTCCAACAATTTAAACTTCGATCAGGACTCAAAATAAATAAATAAATAAATCTTTCTTCAATTATATATGCTGTTTTCTTGATTGCAGTAAACAACATAAGGCTGTCTGTCTGAGACGTTGGGGAATTGGCTTTTTTTGGGGTGGAGCAGTTTCAATATTTCAAATTAAAATTGCATTGGACAGAGAGAAGGCTCGTGGGATCGAAAACCGATGCTATCTATCCTCGGCAGGCGTCTTTCCACTATCCTCCGCTCGCAAGGAGAAGGTTCGGTCTCTGTAGTCAGAACTGCTCGGTAATTGTGTTTTTTATTTTCCTTTGGCCAGGCAGAACAAAAACTGTGTGCGTCACTCGAGACCTAGCATGATTTATTTATTTTATTTTATTTGTTTAGTTTGTCAAACAGGTATGAGATAACAGGTAAAAGTATAAACATAATTGGAATACATGAAAAGAGTAAAAGTAAAAAAGGAATATTAGGACAGGGACGGAAGGCACGCTGGTGCACTTATGCATGCCCCTTACAGACCTCTTAGGAATGGGGTGAGGTCAACAGGAGACAGTTTAAGGTTAAAGTTTTGGGGGGTTTGGGGAAGAAACCACAGAGTCAGGTAGTGCATTCCAGGCATTGACCACTCTGTTGCTGAAGTCGTATTTTCTGCAATTGAGTTTGGAGCTGTTTACCTTGAGTTTGTATCTATTGTTTGCCCGTGTATTGTTGCGGTCGAAACTGAAGTAGTCATTGACAGGTAGGACGTTGTAGCTGATAATTTTGGGTACTACGCTTAGGTCAAACTGTAGGCAGCGTATTTCAAGGTTGTCCAAGCCCAAAATTTCAAGCCTGGTGGCATAAGGGATTCTGTTGCAAGCAGAGGAGTGGAGTACACTTCTCGTGAAATATCTCTGAATTTGTTCGATTGTATTAATGTCCGATATACAGTGTGGATTCCAGGCAGACGAGCTGTATTCGAGGACTGGTCTGGCAAAGGTTTTGTATGCCCTAGTTTGCAGTACAGCGTTACCAGAGAAGAAGCTTTGCAAAATTAGATTTGACAATTCTTAATGCCTTTTTGGCATTAATGATTATTTATTTATTTATTTATTTATTTATTTATTTATTTATTTATTTATTTATTTATTTATTTATTTATTTATTTATTGGTTTGATTTATATATGCCACCCTTCTCCGGAGACTCAAGGCGGCTTACAATGCGTTAAGCAATAGCCTTCATACTTTTATATATACCTGCTTAGTAGGGCTTTCGCCCCCACCCCCAAGTGGTGTTCTTTTTTATACAAAGTCAGCTTATTGCCCCCACAAACCGGGTCCTCATTTTACCTACCTCGGAAGGATGGAAGGCTGAGTCAACCTTGAGCCTGGTGAGATTTGAACTCGCAGTAATTGCAGGCAGCTGGTGCTACTTAACAGCACTTCAGTCTGCTGCGCCACCAAGGCTCTTAATTAATTAATTAATGATGCTGACCTTCTACAAAATTGCCCATAAGTAGACAGAAAGAAGCTTTTCAAATAGGGCCACTGTCAACCTTGAAGCAAACCTGGCTGAAGCCATCTTGTGCTACCTCATAGCTGCCACAAAGCCTGAGAGAGAGAAGGGAGGGGGGAAGTCGATAGCCCAGCTAACCGTCAAAATAAAACAGTTTTCCTGTGGGAACCAAGGTCATTGTGACTGGGGGCTGGGGAAGGAGGGGAGGAGCCTGCCACCTGTATTCATTGGACAATATGACTGGTGACACCTGGGAGTGGGGGAGTTACTGTATACTCTTTTAATTAGGTGAAAAGAGCTGGAACATTTAGAGTTGGTTTTCACCAGCTACGCCGATATGATGTATCCAAGAAACATGTTCTTTGAGGAATCTACCTGCCTCGGAGTTCTGCTTTCAATGGGTGCGTGGCTCAAAATGCTGACAGTCACAGCAGAAACACACCATGGGAAGAGAAGAGAATAACAGAGTTGGAAGGGACCTTGGTGGTCCTTCTAGTTCAGGGGTCCCCAACTCCTGGGCCACGGCCCACTACCAGGGCTTGAGCCTTTCGGAACTGGGCCACAGAACTGGCGGACGAGGTCATGCATGCCTCCCCATTCACGCAAGCAGCAGGCAACCGTTTGTGCATATGGTCCACTTGCAAGAGCGGCGGGTGTGCATGCCCATTGCTCATGCAAATGGAGGTGCATGTGTGCATGTGTGCATATGTTGTGGCCTGTCAGCCACTGGCCCCTCCAGCAGCTGAATCAGAGGAGGAGGAAGAGGAGGGGGTGTGGGAGTGAGGGTCAGCATCAGGGCAACCTGGGAACTCCGAGGGGGAATGGAGCTGGCAGAGAGAGAGAGGCAGAGGCGGAGCCTGGGCCGTCCGTCAGCCCTCAGATGGAGAATCGACAGCCCCCAGGTCTGGAGGCGGCTGATGAGGAAGAGGAGGAACGGCTGGGTCCAGTGCCTGATGCACAGAAGGCAAGAGGAGAGGAGAGCAGTGGAAATCTATGGGCCGGTCCTCGGGAAGGAAGAGCCACCGCTGCTAGTGAAGCCCCTCCCTAGCTCTTGGGATAAAAGGCAGGGGGCGGAGATGAATAGGTGTGGCAGACAACTATTCATCTTCCGGCCGGCCAAACTTGTTAGCCTGTGAGGTAATTTTTTTGCCAGGGCTGCTGGCGCTCCTAATAAAGGAATCTTTTGAGTTCACATCAGAGGGTTTGTCGTGTTTGGGGAGCTGGGTCAGAAGCATTTGCCTGCCGCATGGGGCAGTGGTGGGTTGCCCCCGGTTCAGACCGGTTTGCAAGAACTGGCAGTAAAACCGGCAGGAAACTCTGTCCACTGACCTGACCTGGCCTGGCCTGTGCGTGCAGGCATGATACGAACTGGTAGTAAAGGTAAGTGTCAGCACTTCAAGCTACAGTTACTCTAGTGCTGAGATAAGAAGGAGAAGCGGAGGCGTCTGGAAAGGGACGTTTGACTTTTCACCTACTTATTTTCCCTGGAGATAATATTCCCTAGGAGATGGGATGGGAGGGGGGAAATTCCTTTGAGCTGGAGCAGTAGATTAGGGGTAGAGTGACTTGGAAGATGGCCAATGAGTGCAGGGGAGTGGGGAACGGAAAGGGAGGGTTTTAGGTCTGGAAGTCAGTGTTGGCTGCGATGAGTCGGAGTTAGAATGTCATGCTTAATAAATGGGAGTTTTTCTTCAAAGACTTTGTTTGAAATGCAATTTATTTGAGATGACCTCGAAACCTGACAGTAAGCAGAACCCACCCCTGGCATGGGAGGAACCATCCCCTCTCCCTCCCACTGGTCTACAAAGCCCAAAAAGGTTGGGGAACCCTATTCTAGTCAAGCAGGAAGTAAAGGTATAAAGGAAAAAGAGGTCCCTGCCAATTTTACTCCACTAATCGTTGCCAACTACAGAAGAGCGACAAAGATGATTTGGGGAGGCAGGGGCTGAAATCTAAAACATATGAAACTTTGGGCTCAGTTGTGGTCGTAAGTCGAGGACTCCCTATATCGTAACGGAGGACGTCGTGATAGGACATTCTCCATTACAGATCATTATGCTGTAGAGCAGGCAATTTCATTTGCTGCAGGGCGTGGAGGAGTATTTTAGCCATCCTGTTAGCGAATCCATCATCGCCATCCCTCCTGCTTTGCTTTGAAAGCCTCTGGGAAGGAAGAACTCACTCACAAAACCAGCAAATTAATTAGACTGTCAGGCCATTTTAACCATCAAAAGGTTTTATTACTCATCCACTGAAATCCAATCTTTCCTTAACTTCAGCCTTTTTCATTTTCTCCTGCCCACTTTTAGTGGGAGAGCAAATTTATGATTCATTCAGATTATTTTTTATTTTTCCCCTGCCGGTCTCCAGTTATCGGCTGGAAAGCCAGCAGCCCGGGTTCGAGACCCGAGCGCCACGCGACGGGGTGAGCTCCCGTCCTCGCTCCAGCTCCTATCAACCTAGCAGTTCGAAAGCATGGATATGCGACTATATTAATAGGTACCACTTCAGTGAGAAGGTAATAGGGCTCTGCAATGTCATGCAGGCTCATGACCACAGAAATGTCTCCCAACAGTGCTGGCTCAATGGCCTTGAAACAGAGAGGAGCCCCCTCCATCTACTTACAGAATAGAGAATAACAGATTTGGAGGGGACTTCGGAGGTCATCTAGTTCAACCCCCGTTTATAGACAAATGGTTGTTTAGTCCTTTCTTAAAAGCCTCCAGTGTTGGAACCAGAGGTGGTATTCAGCCAGTTCATACTAGCTCTATGCCGTCCTATTTAAGGACGTTTTCGAGGCCGGGTGCAGGCGCGAAGCGAGCATGCGCGCACATAGCAAACCAGTGGTAACTATATTGGAAACCCACAAAGTATATTGGAACACCCACAAATTCTGGAAGGCAAGCCGTTCCTGTGGGTGGGTGGTTGATTGTTGATACTGTCAGGAAATTTCTCCTTAGTTCTAGGTTGCTTCTCTCTTTGTTCAGTTTCCATCCATTGTTTCTTCTGCTATAATAATTCTTCAGAATGCATCTTTTCTTCTTCTTCTTCTTCTTCTTCTTCTTCTTCTTCTTCTTCTTCTTCCTCCTCCTCCTCCTCCTCCTCCTCTTCTTCTTCTTCCTCTTCTTTTCTTCTTCTTCTTCTTCTTTCTCCTCCTCCTCTTCTTCTTCTTCCTCTTCTTTTCTTCTTCTTCTTCTTTTTCTTCTTCTTCTCCTTCTTCTTCTTCCTCTTCTTCCTCTTCTTCCTCTTCTTCTTCTTTTCTTCTTCTTCCTCTTCCTCTTCTTCTTCCTCTTCCTCTTCCTCTACTTCTTCTTCTTCCTCTTCTTCCTCTTCTTCTTCTTTTCTTCTTCTTCCACTTCCTCTTCTTCCCCTTCTTCTTCTTTTCTTCTTCTTCCACTTCCTCTTCTTCCTCTTCTTCTTCTTCATTTCTTCTTCTTCTTCCTCTTCTTCTTTTCTTCTTCTTCCTCTTCCTCTTCTTCTTCCTCTTCTTCTACTTCTTCTTCCTCTTCCTCCTCCTCCTCCTCCTCTTCTTCTTCTTCTTCTTCGTCTTCTTCTTCTTCTTCTTCTTCTTTGCAATTTCCTCGAAAGGAATTTAATTCCTCCCTCCTCCATTTTGCACAGGCATCGATTAGCATTCAAAATGCCAACCGCCACTGCGCACACGACGCCCTCTCGCACCCTCCCTGAATTTGGGCCAGCATTCAAACGCAAACTGGTATGAATTCGTGATTTCAAACTCCATCAAAAGAGCCCACGATTTGCCCTTTCGCTCATCGCGTGTCTTCGTTTGTCTTCTCTCTCGTTTGGCAGCGCTCTCTGATCGGTCTGGACCAATAACGCAATCGTGCCAAAAGATCAAGAAAATGACCTTCAGTGGGGTGTGTAAAATCTAGGCAGCTGCAGCTAGGCACAAAATAGCAGCACTAGCATTGAAATCAAAACAAAACAAAAAAATACTCTTTTTTTGTAAAAATAATTATTATTCTTCCAGACTCCTATTCTGGGCATGATAATCAAGAATGTTTGGCACAGCCTTGCATAAGCCGGAGATGCAGAGATCAACTTCTCTGCTACTAAGTCTTTCCACCTTTGTGCAAAGCAATAGTTAATTGCTTTCCTTCCTGTACACGAGGCTTCTTGGATACAGAACATAGAATCATAGGGTTAGAAGGTACCTTGGAAGTCTTCTAGTCCAACTGCTTGCCCAACATCATAGAAATGAAGAATCGTAGGGTTGGAAGGGACTTTGGAGGTCATCTAGTCCAACCCCCTGCCCAAGATCACAGAAACATAGAATAGCAGGGTTGGAAGGGCCTTGGGGTCTTCTAGTCCAAGGGTCAGCAACAAATATCCTAACCGGAAGTCCCCATTCAATTCTGGAGCCAACCGAAGTCCACACCACCATAGAGTCTCCTTCTCGCGCAGCATGCTTTTTCCTCTGCCAACTGGAAGTCCGGTTCCCCCACCATAGAGTCTCCTCCTAGCGCAGCATGCTTTTTCCTCTGCCAACTGGAAGTCCGGTTCCCCCACCATAGAGTCTCCTCCTAGCACGGCAGCATTTTTTTTCCTCTGCCAACTGGAAGTCCGGTTCCCCCACCAATAGAGTCTCCTCCTAGCGCAGCATGCTTTTTCCTCTGCCAACGGGAAGTCCAGTTCCCCCACCATAGAGTCTCCTTCTAGCGCAGCATGCTTTTTCCTCTGCCAACTGGAAGTCCGGTTCCCCCACCATAGAGTCTCCTTCTAGCGCACCATGCTTTTTCCTCTGCCAACGGAAGTCCAGTTCCCCCACCATAGAGTCTCCTTCTAGCGCAGCATGCTTTTTCCTCTGCCAACTGGAAGTCCGTTCCCCCACCATAGAGTCTCCTCCTAGCGCAGCATGCTTTTTCCTCTGCCAACTGAAGTCCGGTTCCCCCACCATAGAGTCTCCTCCTAGCGCAGCATGCTTTTTCCTCTGCCTGCCAACTGGAAGTCCGGTTCCCCCACCATAGAGTCTCCTCCTAGCGCAGCATGCTTTTTCCTCTGCCAACTGGAAGTCCGGTTCCCCCACCATAGAGTCTCCTCCTAGCGCGGCATCCTTTTTCCTCTGCCAACTGGAAGTCCGGTTCCCCCACCATAGAGTCTCCTCCTAGCGCAGCATGCTTTTTCTCTGCCAACTGGAAGTCCGGTTCCCCCACCATAGAGTCTCCTCCTAGTGCGGCCTCCTTTTTCCTCTACCTGTCCTAACCAAAAGCCCTATCAATTGTGGAGCCGACCGGCGACAGGGAGCTGCAGCAGAGGGATGAAAGAGCCACATGCGGCTCCAGAGCCGCAGGTTGCTGACCCCTGGATCTAGTCCAACCTCCTGCTAAAGGGAGGCATCTCAAGCCATCCCAGTCGCATGGTTGTCCAATCTCTTCTTGAAAACCTCCACTGTTCCACCACTGGAATAGAGGACCTCCAAGGTCCCTTCCCTTATTCTATGTTTTAAAATTCAAAAGTTTGCTTTTTGAACGTTATTTTTAGCAGAGAAAGCTAAGAGGAATAAATAAACGAATCTCTGGCCAAACAGATGAATTTTCAAGACTTTTATTGGTGTCAAATGAAACATTTTATAAAGGCAACAGGCATTCAAACTGAAACAATGAAAGCAATTCCTAGCAGGAAGAAAAATCCACAAACTAACCCTATAAAATTATACAGATGTGGGTTCCTGAAATTAAAATTTCTGTGCTGCATACAAAGGGACGTTTGGCATTTTCTGAGGTCACCTTTATATAAGCAGATCTATAAGGAGAAAGAAATAGGCTAAACACACTCAATGCATTACTCCAAGTCAGTGATTCCTTCCAATGTACAGGTAGTCCTTGAGGGAGGGAGGGAGGGAGGGAGGGAGGGAGGAAGGAAGGAAGGAAGGAAGGAAGGAAGGAAGGAAGGAAGGAAGGAAGGAAGGAAGGAAGGAAGGAAAGAGAGAAATGGAGGAGGGAGGGAGGGATGAAGGCAGTAGGAGGGAGGGTGGAGGGAGGGAAGAGGGAAGGAGAGAAATGGAGGAGGGAGGGAGGGAGGGAGGAAGGAAGGAGAGAAATGGAGGAGGGAGGAAGGGATGAAGGCAGTAGGAGGGAGGGAGGAGGGAGGGAAGAGGGAAGGAGAGAAATGGAGGAGGGAGGGAGGGAGGGAGGAAGGAGAGAAATGGAGGAGGGAGGGATGGAGGAGGGAGGGAGGAAGGAAGGAGAAATGGAGGAGGGAGGGAGAGAGGGGAAAGGAAGGAAAGAAGGAAGGAGAGAAATGGAGGAGGCAGGGAGGGAGGAATGAAGGCAGTAGGAGGGAGGGAGGAAGGAAGGAGAGAAATGGAGGAGAGGGAGGGAGAGAGGGGGAAGGAAAGAAAGAAGGAAGGAGAGAAATGGAGGAGGGAGGGAGGGAGGAATGAAGGCAGTAGGAGGGAGGGAGGGTGGAAGGAGAGAAAGGGGGGAGGGAGGGAGAGAGGGAGGAAGGAAGGAAGGAAATGGAGAAGGGAGGGAGGGAGATAGTAGGGAGGGAAAAAGGGAGGGAGGGAGGGAGGAAATAAGGAAGGAAGATTAATCTTTGTCCATAGCCACCCTAAACAGGGGCCTCCTTGAGCAAATTATCCAAGGGGTGACATTTGAAAAGGACATTCAGGTACACAGAAAAGACAATACTGGGGCTGGAACGCATGTTGCGCACGGAATAGGCTTCCGCATCGGTCCCTGACATTTCCACAAAAGATAAAGGTGAAACGGGAGAGACGCTAGGCAGGAGACCCCACATTGAGAAACTGGGGCGATGTTTCTCATAATCTGAGATGCGTTGATGCTATCTGCACTTTTCTTGTTTTGGGGTGGGTCCTGTCACAATAAATGTTGATTTTTGAGAAAATGGATGGAGAATGGGTAGATTCTCTCTCTCTCTCTCCCTCCCTCCCTCCTCCCTCCCCCTCCCTCCCTCCCTCCTATGGTCTCTAATCATCATCTATCTATCTATCACCTATCTATCATCTATCTATCATCCATATTTTCTACCTCTTTTTCTTTTCTTCGGTCTGTGTCTGTTTTTTCCTATCTCTATATCACCTCTCACTCTCTCTAAATCTATGAATACATCTCTATGATATCTATCATCTATCTTTCTATCTATCTATCTATCTATCTATCTATCTATCTATCTATGATCTATCTATATCACCTCTATCTGTTTATCTATCATCAATCTATCATCCATTATCTATCTATCTATCTATGTCTGTCTGTCTGTCTGTCTATCTGTCTATCTATCTATCTTACATACTTAGATACATACATACATACATAATTTATCTATTTATCTATCTATCTATCTCATCTCTGTCTATCTATCATCTATCTATCTATCTATCTATCTCATCTCTATCTCTATCTATCATCCATCCATCCATCCATCCATTATCTATCTATCTATCTATCTATCTTACATACATACATACATAATTTATCTATTTATCTATCTATCTCATCTCTGTCTATCATCTATCTATCTCATCTCTATCTATCTATCTTACATACATACATACATACATACATACATACATACATACATTATCTATCTATCTATCATACATATATACATACAGTACATACATACATAATCTATTTATCTGTCTATCTCATCTCTGTCTATCATCTATCTATCATCCATCCATCCATCTATCTATCTATCTCTATCATCCATCCATCCATCCATCCATAATCTATCTGTCTGTCTGTCTGTCTGTCTGTCTGTCTCCTCTGTCTATCTATCATCTATCATACATACATACATACATTATCTATTTATTTATCTATCTATCTCATCTCTATCATCCATCTATCCATCCATCCCATCCATCCATCCCTTATCTATCATCTATCTATCTCTATCATCTATCATCCATCCATCCATCCATTATTTATCTATCATCTATCTATCTATCATCCATCCATCCATCCATTATCTATCTAGCTATCTAGCTATCTATCCCTATTTCTCCCCCCCCCTCCCTTCATCCAGTTTGGAGAGCAGCCCATTTCAGAAGCAAGTGACTACACCAGAACTAAAAAGAGAGAATTCCTTCTTTATGTCCTTCTGCTTCTTTTTGACAGAGCGATGATTAATCACCGAAGTTCGGGCTTCTTCGGGACTTCAGAGGCGCGGCCACTTTCTTGGCTGACAAAGAGACGTGACGAGCAGATTCCAAAGAGAAAACCTTCCCTTCCCTCCTTTACTTACTCGTTCCCACGCTACCCTCAAATAATCTGTTCTTTGCTGGAGAAAGAAATCCACTTTTTTTTTCTCCAAGCCGGATTGTGACAGCCTGATGTATGTGCTTTGTGCCAAACCTTAATAGAGTTCTACTTCTTTCTTTTTCTTTTTTCTTCTTCTTTTTTTGGCATCCGAACTCCAAGTGAGCACAATTGGAACTATATAAGCCTTAGAATTATGCTGCCTGTCCAAAACCTGGACAATTGAAAGCCTGAATCACACCACGGCTGGTGACCTAACAGATTAATTTACACATCACTATACACCTTGCTGGCAGGACTCCAAAGTCTCTTCTGCAGCAGGGATTCTTTTAATCAGAAGACAGGTGAGAGGACAGGTCTTTAGAGAGCAATAGCAATAGCAACAGACTTTACAGCCTTCTCTAAGCGGTTTACAGAGCCAGCCTCTTGCCCCCAACAATCTGGGTCCTCATTTTACCCACCTTAGAAGGACGGAAGGCTGAGTCGACCTTGAATCAATGAGGATCGAACGGCTGGCAGTGGGCAGAATTAGCCTGCAATGCTGCATTCTCACCACTGCGCCACTATGGCAATAGATTAGAAATAATAGAAATAGAATTAGAATTAAATAGAATTAGAAATAGAATCAGAAATAGAAATAATAGAATTAGAAATAATAGAATTAGAAATAATAGAATTAGAAAAATAATAGATAGAAATAGAAATAACAAATAGAAATAGAATTAGAATTAGGAATAATAGAAATAGAATTAAATAGAATTAGAATTAGAAATAGAAATAGAAATAGAATAATAGAATTAGAAATAGAATTAGAAATAGAATAGAATAGAATAGAATTAGAAATAGAAATAGAAATAATAGAATTAGAAATAGAATTAGAAATAGAATTGAATAGAATAGAATTAGAAATAATAGAAATAAAATTAGAATTAGAATTAGAAATAGAAATAGAAATAACAGAAATAGAAATAGAAATAGAATTAAATAGAATTAGAAATAATAGAAATAGAAATAGAAATAACAGAAATAGAAATAGAATTAAATAGAATTAGAAATAGTAGAATTAGAATTAAAAATAATAGAAATAGAATTAGAAATAATAGAAATAGCAATAGCACTTAGACTTATATACCGCTTCATAGTGCTCTGTGGC
>NW_026844020.1:2112318-2137318 GCF_029531705.1 Pantherophis guttatus
TAGTGCCGAGGGAGCGCTGGTGGATTTCCCTGCAAATTACATCTTTGCAAAAAAAAAAAAATTCTCTTGAAGGCTAAACATGACAAACTTTCTGTCCAGAAACAGCAGATGAGGATAAAGGGGAGGGGTGGGAATGGGGCTGGAATTCACAGTAAAATTTTTCTCCCTGGTGACCCCGAGCTGCCAATATAATCAGCTAATTGCCTTGCTGCTGGAGTGTTTTTCTCAGCTACTCAATCAATCCGGTGCCTGACATAATTATACCAATTCTTGTGTTTCACAGATGCGAAATTGGTTACTTTTACTTTGCTGGACCCAAATTAGCTCCACGGTGAGTAAAGTTCTCCTGTACAAGGCAAAGGACAGTGCAGGCTAATTCAGTTAATGCACGGGTCACCCAGAAGGAGCCTGCAATTAAACAGTTTTGTACTCCCTCTCCTTTAAAAGGATTGTACGACAGGCAGCAATCCCACTGGCGCTGTTTTGCCGGGCATGGCTAAGTTGTGGGTGCTTCATCACTGGAGGCTTTAAAGAAGAGAGTGGACAGTCACTTGTCTGAAATGGTATAGGATCTCCTGCTTGAGCAGAGGGCTGGACTAGAAGACCTCTAAGGTCCCTTCCAGCTGTGTTCTGATTCTGAAGTTGGAGAAGGGGAGTTATCCCGGTTGAATTGCTGCCTGCCCTGCACCCGTTAAAGAATAGGTGGCCTCAGCAACAGCTGAGCCTGAAATGTAAATGAAATGAATTTGTGTAATTCCTATCCTACACAGAGAAGACCAACAGAGATGATGGACTTGGTGGTGCAGCGGACTAAAGTGCTGTTAAAGTAGCACTTAGCTGCCAGCTGCCTGCAATTACTGCGAGTTCGAATCTCACCAGGCTCAAGGTTGACTCAGCCTTCCGTCCTTCCGAGGTAGGTAAAATGAGGACCCGGTTTGTGGGGGCAATAAGATGATTTTGTATAAAAAAGAACACCGCTTAGGGGGAGCCCGAAAGCCCTACTAAGCAGGTATATACAAAAGTATGAAGGCTATTGCTTAACACATTGTAAGCCGCCCTGAGTCTCCGGAGAAGGGCGGCATATAAATCGAACCAATAAATAAATAAATAAATAAATAAATAAATAAATAAATAAATAAATGATTACGGGGTTGGAGGCTACACCACAGTTGTGGGAACTGGGGATGTCTAGCCTAACAAAGAGGAAGAGTAGGGGTGATAGAGCAATAGCAATAGCCCTTAGATTTATATACCACTTCACAGTCCTTCACAGCCCTCTCTAAGCGGTTTACAGAGTCAGCCTCTTGCCCCCCAACAATCTGGGTCCTCATTTTACCCACCTCGGAAGGATGGAAGGCTGAGTCAACCTTGAGCCGGTCAGGATCGAACTGCTGACAGTCTCCAGAATTAACCTGTAATATTGCAATCTAACCATTGTGCCACCAGGAAGGAGAATGAGAAAGGGAATTAAGAGAGGAAGGGAAGGAAGGAAGGAAGGGAGGGAGGGAGGGAGGGAGGGAGGGAGGAAGGAAGGAAGGAAGGAAGGAAGGAAGGAAGGAAGGAAGGAAGGAAGGAAGGAAGGAAGGAAGAAGGAAGGAAGGAAGGAAGGGCAATAGAACTTGCATACTGCTTCACAGTGCTTCACAGCCCTCTCTAAGCGGTTTACAGAGCCAGCCTCTTGCCCTTCCAACAATCTGGGTCCTCGTTTTATCCACTTTGGAAGGATAGAAGGCTGAGTCAATCTTGAGCCGGTCAGGATCGAACTGCTGACAGTCTCCAGAATTAACCTGTAATATTGCAATCTAACCATTGCAATGGTTAGGGGGAGGAGAGGGACGACAGTATGACGGCCGCAGTGTCCCAAGGTCACGTGATCCCCTTTTGCGACCTTCTGACAAGCCAAATTCACTTAACAACCGGGTTACTAACTTAATAAATGCAATGATTCCCTTAGCAACCACAGCAAGGAAAAGGTCGTAACGTGAGGCAAAACTCATTTAACAAATGTTGGGCTAAATTTGCGGTCGTAACTTGAAGACTACCTGTGACATTTTTTTCCAAGAGGTTATTCTCAGGAGGAGATGTATTTTTATGAGCCTTTTTGGGGCCCCCCCTCAAAATATATTCAATGTTTGACGGAGATTGTAACGTAATATATATATATGATTTACTTTGTTCTTTTCCATTTCCAAACACTGCAGCCATCATACTATCCTCCCTCTCCTCCCCTCAGCCTCCCCCTCCTTTTCCTCCTCTTTTTTTCTCCTCCTCCTCCTCTTCTCCTTCTCCTTCTCTACCTCCTCCTCCTCCTTTTCCTCTTCTCCTCCTCCTTCTCTTCCTCCTCCTCCTCTTCTCCTCCTCCTTTTCCTTTTCCTTCTCCTTCTCTTCTTCCTCCTTCTCCTTCTCCTTCTCCTCCTCTTCTCCTTCTCCTTCTCTTCCTCCTCCTCCTCCCCCTCCCCCTCCTTTTCCCTGCAAATTCCCTCCCTTCTAGCACAGATGATATTACCTAGTTGGGTAATAAAACGTCTACAAGAAAACAACCAAATTCAGAGAGCACTAAGGACCCCAAAGTTCAACCCTGAGCTACAAATATTCTTTATATTTGTATATATGAATACAAATATACAAATACTCTTCCATTCAGTAACAGGGTATCAAAATAAAGTCACAAAATGTACTCCTACTCATCAGAAACTTGAGCTCTTCTCTCTCTCTCTCTCTCTCTCTCTCTCTCTCTCTCTCTCTCTCTCTCTCTCTCTCTCTCTCTCTCTCTCTCTCTCTCTCCTTTCCAAGTACAGGGTATCCTAACTTTTCTCACCTCCTAATATTTTCCAAAAGAGGAACAAACTGTCACTGACAAAATGTGACAAAAATCACATTTCTGAAGGAGATGTAAACACTGCGTTCCAAAGCAAATGGATTTAGATATATTTTCTTTTGAAAGCCGGTCTGTTCATGTTTTGTGAAAAACCTCTCGTGAAAGGGACAAACACTGTTAGGTTTAAAACAGGCAAACAAATGGAGCAAATTGTTAGATTATAACGTCCAAACATTTGATGATCTTTACCCCAACAATGTGCTTAGAACACTGAGTAAGAAATCTGTTGAAAACGCTTTTTTCGGGGGGGAAACACAACATAATTTTATTTGAGGGATGGCAACTTGGCAGGCGCTTTGACATCCAACAGAAACATCTATTTTTTGATGTGTTTATAAGCTGAAGACATGCAATTTTCCTCGGTTATTCAGCAGAGACGCAAAATAACATAACGTCTTTTTCTCTCTTTTCACTTAAACGGTCATTTCACCAAACCGGGGAGAGGGAAACAGACATAGAAATGAGAAAAGAAAACCATTAAAAAGTTATCAACATTAATTATACCAGGCGTTATTTAAAGCCACAGCTGAACCGACAAAAGTACAGCTGGAGGTTTGTTTGTTTTTCTCAATTTAAGGACGATTACCTTCTTTTTAAATTCTATCCACCAATTACTAAGATCTGTAGCATTCGTTCCTTAAACTGGTGGTGACAACTTTCCTTTGGGTATGTCTAGTCCAGGGGTAAAATTCACATATCTTCGCTACCGGTTTGCAAATGTGAACGTGCGCGCCTCCTGTGAGCCTTCTGTGCATGTGCAGAGGTTCAAAAACGGGATGTGATGACATCTGGGTGGGTGGACGGACCCTCCCACCACCGGTAATACTGGTTCACCAAAGCCAGATAGAAACAGCCAAATTTCACCACTGGTCTAGTCTAGTGAAAAGAAGGACTACGGGTGACATCAGGGGTGAAATGCTCCCGGTTCGGACCAGATCACCCGATCCGGTAGCGATGGTGGTGAGTGGTTCGGAGAACCGGTAGCAAAAATCCCCTGCACACACCCCCACCACCACCATGATCAGCTGAGCCGCACGATCATCAGAGGTTTTTGGGGTTTTTTTACTTTTAAAAGCATTTTTTCTACAACCTCTTCCGATGAAAAAATGCTTTTAAAAGTAAAAAAAAAAAAGCCTCTGATGATCACGAGCTCAGCTGGGATCCTCAGAGGCTTTTCAAAGCCTTTTTTTTCTGCAACCTCTTGGCGGAAGAGGTGGTAAAAAAAATGCTTTGAAAAGTCTCTGACGATCCCAGCTGAGTTCCTGATGGGCAGAGAGGCTTTTCAAAGCATTAGAAAAAATGCTTTGAAAAGTTTTTTTAAAAAAAGTTGGCCATGCCCACCCAGTCACATTATTCCCCCCTCCACCAACCCACGCCCACAGAACCAGTAGTAACAAATTTTACATTTCACCCCTGGGTGACATGATGGCAGTCTTCCAATATTTGAGGGGCTCCTACAAAGAGGAGGCGGTCAAACTATTTTCCAAAGGCCAGATAAGAAACAATGGATGGAAACTAACCAAGGAGAGAAGCAACCTGGATCTAAGGAGACATTTCCTAACGGTGAGAGTTGTAAGCGTTCCATCACTGGAGGCTTTCAAAAAGAGACTTCTTCAATCCTTCAAAGCACCTGAGGGCAGGACAAGAAGTAAAGGATGGAAATTTCTCAAGGAGAGACAAAACCTAGAACTAAGGAGAAATATCCTGACAGGATGACTTGCTTCCAGAAGTTGTGAGTACTCCATCACTGGAGGTCTTCATGAAGAGATGGGACAATCATTTGTCTGAAATAGGGCTTCCTGCCTGAGCAGGAGGTTGGACTAGAAGACCTCCAAGGTCCCTTCCAACTCTGTTGCCCTGTTTTGTTACTCTAACTTGGGATGCCCAATATGTTATGATTTATGATTGACTTGATAGCAATCTTCCAATATTAGATGGACTGCCCCAAAGGTCAATCTATTCTCCAAAGCACCTAAAAGCAGGACAAGAAGCAATGGGTGGAAACTAATCAAGGAGAGAAGCAACTTAGGACTAAGTTAGGGTTAACAATTAAGTGGAACAGTTTGCCTCCAGAAGTTGTGGGTGATCCAATATTGGAGGTATTTATTATTATTTTTATTTTTATTATTCGTATTTCTATGCCGCCCACTCTCCGAGGACTCTGGGCGGCTTACACCAAAGACAGTATACTAAACAGCATATTGCCCCCAACAATCTGGGTCCTCATTTTACCCACCTCAGAAGGATGGAAGGCTGAGTCAACCTTGATCCGGTGAGATTTGATCCGCTGATCTGCTGAACTAGCAGTCAGCTGAAGTAGCTGCAGTACTGCACTCTAACCACTGCGCCACCTCAGCTCAAGAAGAGATTGGATAGCCATTTGTCTGAAATGGTATAGGGTCTCTTGAGTAGGGGGTTGGACTAGAAGACCTCCAAGGTCCCTTTCTCTTCTCTTCTCTTCTCTTCTCTTCTCTTCTATTCTCTTCTATTCTATTCTATTCTATTCTATTCTATTCTATTCTATTCTATTCCAACTCTGTTACTCTATGTTCTAGGATAATTTCTAATAATATTATTATTAATAAACTATTCTGATCTTGATTTTTGACTATAATGCGTGCATTGCATTTTGGGGGTTTGAGTGCACATGCATGCATTCATACACATATGCGCACACTTTGGGCACTTGGTCTGGAAAAGGTTAGCCATCCCTGTCTTAGAGGAAATCTATTGAAATGAATGGAGTTTATGTAACTTTGCATAGCATTTCAGGTCAATTTGAATTATTTCATTCATTAGATTAAATTATTAAATTAAAGCAAACGGTATGAAATCGATTGCAGAAGTTATGACTAAATGAAGGTGAACGGATTTTATTTGTTCTCCTTTTAAATATAACCACCCGTGGCTGCAGGGCAGAGAATTCAATTACTCTGTTCTGAATTAAGCCTGAAAGAAGCTGTTGGTTTCACATTTTAAGGCGAAGCCACCTTGTTTCATAAATGTTGAATCAGAATGTGCAAAAACAATTTAATTTTCACTCAAATACAGGTAGTCCTCGACTTATGACCACAACAGAGCCCAAAATATCTGTTGCTACGTGAAACATTTGTTCAGGGAGTTTTGCCCCATTTTACGACCTTTCTTGCCACAGTTGTTAAGTGAATCACTTCGGTTGTTAAGTTAATAACCCGGTTGTTAAGTGAGTCTGGCTTCCCCATTGACTTTGCTTGTCAGAAGGTCGCAAAAGGAGATCACGTGACCCCCAGACAAAGTTGTTAAGTGAATCCACTGCAATTGTTAAGTGAGTAATATGATTGTTAAGTGAGTCAGGCTTCCCTATTGACTTTGCTTGTGAGAAGATCACAAAAGGGGATCACATGTCACTGAAACAGTCATAAGTACATGTCAGTTGCCAAGCATCTGAATTTTGATCACATGACCATGGGGATGCTACAACGGTCGTTAAATGTGAAAAACGGCACAATGTTCCTAGTGCTGTTGTAACTTCGAACGGTCACTAAATGAACTGTTGTAAGTCAAGGGCTACCTGTATATTGAAACGCAGTAACCTGTTGTTGAAAAAAATCCCACATATGCTAATGCTCAAGTTAACAATCAGAGGTGGGATTCAGCCGGTTCGGAGCAGAAATCGTGGGTAGGCCCGCCCGCCTGCCCCGGCTCTATGCTATCCAATTTAAGCACGTTTCTGAGGCTGGGCGCATGAGTAGAAGGCACGTGTGTGAGCAAAGCACACGCGTGGAAGGCCAGGCACATATGCGGAAGGCAGGTGCACGTACGAACCGGGCACGTCCGCGGCGAATTGGTAGTAACATAATCTGAAACCACCACTTTTAACAATGTGTGGATGCCCATATAATCCTCCAAATCACAACTATATGGGCAAAACTATTTGGTTTATTGGGAGAGTTTAATGAGTAACATAAGGGGGGGAAATTATTTACTATTGGTAGTAAATAGTAAATATATAGTATACTAATAGTAAATATATTTACTATTGATAAATATAACTAATTGACTTGTAAGAAATTGGAGTGCATGGAAATAATTGGAAGATTTATGTTCATACTGATTAATATACAAAAAAGAGATAGTTATATAATTAAGTAATTTATACTAAAATGTTGGATTTCTATTAAACAATTGTAATGTTACATAACCAACCAATGTGAGGATAGATATAAAAATAGATGACAATGGGAAGGTGTATAATATAGATAGAAGGGAAAAATTGAATTTGATTAGGATTAAGATTAGAGATGAGAATGAAGGGTAATATTGGTTTGTTAAAAAAAAATAGATAAGGAATACCTATCGCAAAAAGGAAATATAGGAATTGTAAACTTAATTGAAATGACTAAATATTGTTTAAATTTGTGAACCGGCCAAATACTCTGTTCAAAGAAAATACATTGTATGTTTGTATGTGTTTGTCTTAAAAAATTTTTAAAAAAACTTTTATTAAAAAAAAATAATGTGTGGATGCGTTGAAAATAATGCACACCCAAAGACATACAGTACATTGTGAAAAATACCTACAACGTGCAAGGTATGTTTGTCTATTGTTTGTTCATTTGTTTGACACCCACATCCACACACACACAGAGTTTTCGTTGCATTCTTTTCTTTTGTTCTATTATTATTGTTGTTGTTGTTGTTGTTGTTGTTGTTGTTGTTGTTGTTATTCTTTTAAGCCATCCAGAAATGTTTTACTGGTTAGAAGCTGAACAAAACTGGCAATAATCATCGAACAAACCAACAAATCCTAACTCTTGAGCGTGATAAATTTCCTTTTCCATATTTCATAGCAACATCTTTCAACTATCTCAAGATGTAAACAACCAATTCTCGGAGAGCAAATGAGCCGGAAAAGAGATTTGCTCCACTCCCATATCTGATTTTTATAGCTTGGATGTTTCGCATTGAGTAAGTAGGTAGAAATGCGATCCTCCTTCGGTCCGATAGCAAAATAGGACATAGGAAAGAATACAGATAGTCCTCGACTTACAACAACTTTATTTAGTGACCGTTCGAAGTTACAACAGCACAGAAAAAAGTAATTTAGGGTCATTTCTCACACCTACAACCGTTGCAGCATCACATGATCGCAATTCGGACACTTGGCAACTGACTCATATTTATGACCGAGGCAGAGTCCCGGGATCGTGTGATCATTCCTAACAAACAGAGTCAACGGGGAAGCCAGACTCACTTAACAAAAATGTCACTAACTTAACCGCTGCCGTGATTCCCTAACAACCAAACGAAATACACTTAAGAACTGCCTCGCTTAGCAAACCTACCTGAAAGTTGCATTCACAGAGAGATGCAGTCAAGATCAAGGGAGGTACTCAGTGGTGGGATTCATATTTCATTTCATTTCATTTTCATTTTATTAAATTTGTATACCGCCCTACTCCCGAAGGACTCAGGGCGGTGAACAGGCACAAAATAAAACACATAAATACAAAAGTTAAAAAACATGATTAAAACCCAATTAAATAATTTTTGCCCGAGACAATTAAAACTCCCAATAATTTAAAACAAATTAAAATTTCAATTTAAAAATTTAAAAGAAGGGGAGAAAATTAGGCCAGGCCGGCCTGCTGGAATAGGAGTGTCTTCAAAGCACGGCGGAAAGTGCGCAGATCCGGGATCCTCCGTATCACCGGGGGGAGCTCGTTCCAGATAGTAGGTGCCCCCACAGAGAAGGCCCTCCCCCTATAAATATAATTTAACAACCGGTTCTCTGCCCTAATGACCAGTTGGGTAGGTGTGGCTCAGTGGTCATGTGACTATGTGGGCATGGCCAATTCAACATCACTCACGTCTATGGGCGCTTCGCTTAGCTGTTACAATGTAATAAAGGTTCACCAGAGAGGCAGTTTCTGTAAGCAGGGCAATAAAGATTAGGCTAGAAACAACAGCAGAATGTTTCCTTCCTGCCTTCCTTACAGGATTAGCCCTGTAAAGTGGGGGAAAAAAACAAAATATGATTTCTTCTAACAACCGGTTCTCCCGAATAGGTGTGAACTGGCTGAATCCCACCACTGGAGGTACTAATACCGTTCTATAAACCTTTAGTAAGACCACACCTAGAATATTGCATGCAGTTTTGGTCACCACACTATAAAAAAGAGGTTGAGACTCTAGAAAGAGTGCAGAGGAAAGCAACCAGGATGATTAGGAGACTGGAGACTAAAACATATGAGGAACGGTTGCAGGAACTGGGCATGGCTAGTCTAGTGAAGAGAAGGACCAGGGCAGACATGACAGCAGTCTTCCAATATTGGAGGGGCTGCCACAGAGAGGAGGGTCTCAAGCTATTTTTCAAAGCACCTGAAGGCCAGACAAGGAATAATGGATGGAAACTGACCAAGGAGAGATTCAACCTGGAAATAAGGAGAAATTTTCTGACAGTGAGAACAATCAACCCATGGAACAGAAGTTGCCTTCAGAAGTTGTGGGAGCTTCATCACTGGAAGCTTTCAAGAAGAGACTGGACCGCCACCTGTCAGAAATGGTGTAGGGCGGACTAGATGACCTCCAAGGTCCCTTCCATCTCTGTTACTATTCTGTTAAGAGATGAGATAGCCCTTCCATTCATTTATTCTTCTCACTAACCTCAATGGAATGATAACAACGTCTGACACTGCAAGAATTCAGAAGCAAAAAAAAAAAAAGAGGGCAATAACGAAAGAATTCATTTTATTTCCAAGATATATCTATATAGAAGGTTTACAGCGAGAACCAAAGCTGTTAAAATTGTGTCACAGGTGTGAAGACTAATCAAGCCTCCGCGGTGAAACATTCAGTGCCACAAAGTCTATCCTTGGAGAGAAATAAAGAGGAGTGGAAAACAAAATCTCAGGCGCCCCAGGAAGACAAATTTTGGAGCCTCCATTCTTGCAACCCGAATGTTTTCATGCCTAGGAAAAGGAACGTAAATGAATATTTTAAAAGTTTTCCCATGAAGAAAACAAAACACTGCAACGGGAAAGAGAAATCAACCTTGATTTTTATATTTTTATAATCTTGCCTTTATTATTATTATTTTTTATCAGGTCATGCCTTGGTCACGAAAGCTGGTTGGGTAGCTTTGGGCCAATCACTAGGAGACTGGGAGTTCTAGTCCCACTTTAGACATGAAAGTCAGTTGGGTGATTTTGGGCCAATCATAGGAGACTGTGAGTTCTAGTCCCACTTTAGACATGAAACCCAGGTGAGTGGCTTTGGATCAATCACAGGAGACTGTGAGTTCTAGTCCCACTTTAGACAGGAAAGCGGTTGGGTGATTTTGGGCCAATCACCAGGAGACTGTGAGTTCTAGTCCCACTTTAGACATGAAAGTCGGTTGGGTGATTTTGGGCCAATCACCAGGAGACTGTGGAGTTCTAGTCCCCACTTTAGACAGGAAAGCGGTTGGATGATTTTGAGCCAATCACCAGGAGACTGTGAGTTCTAGTCCCACTTTAGACAGGAAAGCGGTTGGATGATTTTGGGCCAATCACCAGGAGACTGTGAGTTCTAGTCCCACTTTAGACATGAAAGTCGGTTGGGAGATTTTGGGGCCAATCACCAGGAGACTGTGAGTTCTAGTCCCGCTTTAGACATGAAAGTTGGTTGGGTGATTTTTGGGTCAAACACCAGGAGACAGTGAGTTCTAGTCCCACTTTAGACAGGAAAGCGGTTGGATTGATTTTGAGCCAATCACCAGGAGACTGTGAGTTCTAGTCCCACTTTAGGCATGAAAGTCCAGCTGGGTGACTTTGAGCCAATCAGCAGATGGTGAGTAAGCGTGAAAGTCAGCTGGGAAATTCTTTCTCAGCCCAACCTACCTCCCAGAGTTGTTGTTGTGGGGAAAATAGGAGGAATATTAGCTATATTCACCATCTTGAATTATTTTTAAAAAATAATAAAGGCAGATTTTTTTTTTTTAAAAAAAAAAAACTTAAACCAGAAAAAGATAGGGAGACAAACCAGAATACGACAATAGAGGAAACAATAACATTTTCAAACTTATCTTTGGGTTTAATAATTCCACTCTGGGTCGGAAAGAACTAAATCCTTGAGCCAAAAATAGCAAAGGAAAGTTGGGTTTGAGAGAGAGAGAGAAAGAGAGAGAGAGAGAGATTACAGGGAAGAATCAAAAGAGTCTCAAATTCTCTTGAGCCCTGAGGGGCTGTTTTGGTATTGGAGTCAAAGGAAGATCGGAAAAATATGCAGAGTTGTTATTTTAAAACGCTCCTTCCGTGTTGACACCAACCCATATTTTTTTAATTCCATCCACATTCTGGTGATAACCCCCCCCCTTTTTTTTTAAAGGGAGGCAGGAATCAATTTTGGAGAACCAAAAGAGAAGAAATTTTTATTTGCAAGAAAAAAAGGAGCACAAAAGTTTCTTTTTTAAGGAGCAGTTGTGGAAATGACTGAAGAGTTGCCAGCAATATATATATATATATATATATATATATTCAAAAAATGTCTTTTCTCAGAAAAAAAAGACACTGGCTTCATTTCTTAGCCAACAACCCAGCTCTGTTTGATTCAGAGGGTGTGAGATTGGCTTCTCAAAAAAAAAAAAAAGAATATCTTAGATGTGAAGACTTCCTGTCGTTTTCTTGGCTTAACGCATCGAATAATACGACGTTTGTTTTCCTGAGGAACAGACCTGTTCTAAAAGCCCAGTACAGGACATTTTGGTTTAAAAAAAAAGAGAGAGAGCTAGAGAAAAATCTATTTCCTTGGTCTGTCTATCTGCAGCAGCCATGTTTAAATTTTTTCAACTTTTTCAACTTCATAAATTGTTTCAACTTCTACCCTCAAAACGAAGTTAAAGAGCATTGCACAACAGAACGAGTAGCCAAAAGGACAGGTTTCCCCCCAACCCCATGCTAAACACTCTGCTAAACAACTAATTCCCACAACACTGTCAAACCAGGGGTGAAATCTGACAGGTTTTGGGGAACTGGTAGCGGAAATTTTGAGTAGTTCGGAGAACCGGCAAATACCACCTCTGGCTGGCCCCAGAGTGGGATGGGAATGGAGATTTTGCAGTATCCTTCCCCCAGGAATGGGGAGGGAATGGGGATTTTGCAGTATCCTTACCCTGGAGTAGGGTGGGAATGGGGATTTTGCAGTATCCTTCCCCTGGAGTGGGGAGGGAATGGAGATTTTGCAGTATCCTTCCCCTGGAGTGGGGTGGGAATGGAGATTTTGCAATATCCTTCCCCTGGAGTGGGGAGGGAATGGGGATTTTGCAGTATCCTTCCCCTGGAGTGGGGTGGGAATGGAGATTTTGCAATATCCTTTCCCTGCAATAGGGAGGTAATGGGGATTTTGCAGTATCCTTCCCCTGGAGTAGGGTGGGAATGGAGATTTTGCAGTATCCTTCCCCTGGAGTGGGGAGGGAATGGAGATTTTGCAGTATCCTTCCCCTGGAGTGGGGTGGGAATGGAGATTTTGCAGTATCCTTCCCCTGGAGTGGGGAGGGAATGGGAATTTTGCAGTTTCCTTCCCCTGGAGTGGGGTGGGAATGGAGATTTTGCCGTATCCATCCCCTGCCACGTCCACCATGCCACACCGTGCCCACCAAGCCACGTCCACAGAACCAGTAGTAAGAAAAAGATTGGATTTCAGGACTGTGTCAAACTATTTACTAAGACTGTATTACTATTATTTTTATCATCCTTCCTATTACCTATCGCCTTTTCTACTTACGGCTATAACTTGGTTGTTTGTATCTTTACGGTGTATATTGCTTTTATTTAGTTTCCTAGTACGATTTATGTTGATTGCTTATTTAGTATCCTATGACTATCACTGTGACGTATCTTATGATTTATGATGAATGTATTTTTATGATGACTTATGATTGTGATCGATCGCTTATAGCTTTGATGTACAATGAGAGCCTATGCACCGAAGACAAATTCCTTGTGTGTCCAATCACACTTGGAAAATAAAGAATTCTATTCTATTCCATTCCTTTTCTTTTTTTAAATAGTCTTTATTAGGTATTTTACATTTTTAAAATAAAAAACACAAATACAAAAAAGAAAAGGAAAAAAACACATACATCAAACGCTAAAATAGAAAACTACCAACATTTATATACAATTTTTCAACTTTCTGCATCGACATTTGTCATTACATTTAAATTCCATCTTCCTAATCCTTCTCTTATTTTTGTATGCCCATAATTAACACTGTTGTAAGCAAGATTGTTACATATATTTATATCCAGTATATTAGTACCGCATTTCAGTTTATATTCTTATTTCGTAATTTGATTTCCATTTTCTAGCCAGGTATAAAACCTGTTCCACACTTTGTAATAGTCCGAGTCATCTCTTTCTTTGATCTCCATTGTTAATTTGTCTATTTCGGCACATTCGAGGATCTTTTTAATTATTATTTCTTCAGATGGTGTGTATTGGTCAGGTTCCACATTTGTGCTAAAGTAATTCTGGCTGCCATTAGAATATGCAATATAATATAGTACAGACTTTTTTCCATCTTTTTATCAATCACTCCTAGGAGGAACATTTCCGATTTAAAATCCATCTTTCTCTTCCAACCACCTTTTAATTTTGTACCAAAATTTCTTCACACTAGGGAGAATTCTATTCAATTCCCATTCCCATTCCCATTCCCATCCCATATTCCATATTCCATATTCCATATTCCATATTCCATATTCCATATTCCATATTCCTACTTTATATTGATTGATTATGTGCCAGCAATGTCCAGTTTTAGCAATCCCACCGACAGATTTTCTCCAAGTCAAAGGATGAATATTCTTAAAGACAAGAATTCTGAATATTTGCAAAATTGTCAAAAGTAAGGCAAGGATCTGTCTATTTCTCACCTTTCCTCACCAGTGCCTTGAAAACCTGCCTTTCCCTCTGACTGTGGAATTGTTTGGCTGTTTATTTTAATTATTGAAGGATGACCTTCTGGATTGTGAAGATGACAGATATCATCAAGAGGGAATAAATTTAATTTGCACTTATTGTAGGTTTCGGTAGAGTTTTTTTTTTTTCCAAGCCTGACTTAAATCTTCTTTCATCTTCTTCTGAAAATTCCTGGCTGTTTAAAACTTCAAGGCTCTGTTGTTTGTTTGTGTGGGTGTGTATTTGTGCTGGCAAGGCTATTGTTCGCCCCCTCCAATGCATTAGGAGTGTACGTTCAGAAAAATACGACTTTCGGGCTAGCCAAACAGTAACAATGACCCTACGAAAAAGTCTGGGAATGATCTGGCAACAGTTCCTAAAATTAAATATCAAAATAATGTTTTGATTTGATCTCACCGGGTAAACAGGCTCAGGATACACACCTAAAAATACAGAAACACACCAACATACAAACACTCACTTATAAAGGTAAAGGTAAAGGTTCCCCTCGCACATATGTGCTAGTCGTTCCCGACTCTAGGGGGCAGTGCTCATCTCCGTTTCAAAGTCGAAGAGCCAGCGCTGTCCGAAGACGTCTCCGTGGTCATGTGGCCGGCATGACTCAACGCCAAAGGCGCACGGAACGCTGTGACCTTCCCAGCAAAGGTGGTCCCTATTTTTCTACTTGCATTTTTTTTACGTGCTTTCGAACTGCTAGGTTGGCAGAAGCTGGGACAAGGAACGGGAGCTCACCCCGTTACACGGCACTGGGGATTCGAACCGCTGAACTGACAACCTTTCTGATTGACAAGCTTAGCGTCTTAGCCACTGAGCCACCGTGTCCCTTCCTCACTTATAGATATTGCAAAATTAATGTCGGAAGTAGCAGGTGCTCCTCCTACGACCTCCATCACAGCAGCAGATCTGATGCCAAGGATGTCCCCGGAGGAAAGGGGAAAAAAATGATCATTTTTTGGGGCCTTTGGGCCAAGGGTGCCCAAAGCAGTCAAAAAAGTCAAGATGGCAGCCACAACGGTGCCATGGAAGCTGCTCCAGCTTTTCTTTTCTTTTTCTTTTTTTAAATGTGGGTTGCAACCCGCAGGTGCCTTGCCTGCTAAAAAAATGAAATTGAAAAAAAGCCCAAAAAGTCAAAGGGGACACGCAAATCTAAATTGTCATTTTCGAAAGGGAAAATTGTTTCCCTGTAAATGTGAGGAACTCTGCGTTTTTTGAGCTTGGCCATTTTCTTGCAAACATTTCATTACCTGAATAGGTAACATCATCAGGGCTAGAAGGAAGTAGGGTTTCCTCTCTTTTCTTGATAGCGGTTTGTCCTGTTGGTGCTGACTGGAGTTTTTCTTGGTGGTTCCTGGATTAGGCTGTTGTTCGACCTTTGATTGTTTGTCTGAGTTGTAGTTCCTTGATTTACCCAGTCTACCAACATTAATGGGGCAAATCACTAGCATATAAACAGACAGGAAACTCCATTCTCTTCTAGCACTGATGATGTTACCTAGTTGGGTAATGAAATGTCTACAAGAAAGCCACCAAACTCAGAAAGCACCAAGGACCCACAGTTGTTGTGGTCCTCCTCCTCCTCCTCCTCCTCCTCCTCCTCCTCCTCCTCCTCCTCCTCCTCTCCTCAAACCCATTCTATTCTAGCACTGATGATGTTACCTAGTTGGGTCACAAAATGTCTGCAAGAAAGCCACCAAGCTCAGAGAACACCAAAGACTCCACAATTCTCCTCCTCCTCCTCATCCTCCTCCTCCTCCTCCTCCTCGTAAATCCCTTCTAGTTTGGGTCATGAAATGTCTGCAAGAAAGCCACCAAGCTCAGAGAACACCAAGGACTCCACAATTCTCCTCCTCCTCCTCCCCCTCCTCCTCCTCCTCCTCCTCCTCCTCATAAATCCCTTCTAGTTTGGGTCATGAAATGTCTGCAAGAAAGCCACCAAGCTCAGAGAACACCAAGGACTCCACAATTCTCCTCCTCCTCCTCCTCCCCCTCCTCCTCGTAAATCCCTTCTAGTTTGGGTCATGAAATGTCTGCAAGAAAACAAGCAAGCTCAGTGAGCATCAAGGACCCCACAGTTCAACCCTGAGCTACTAATACCGTGTTTCCCCGAAAATACAACCTATTCCAAAAGTAAGCCCTAGCTTGGTTTTTACACATGCATTGTCCTCCTCGTCCTCCTCCTCCCCTCAATCTCATTCTCTTCTAGCACTGATGATGTTACCTAGTTGGGTCACGAAATGCCTGCAAGAAAGCCACCAAGCTCAGAAAGCACCAAGGACCCCACAGTTCTCCTCCTCCTCCTCCTCCTCCTCCTCCTCCTCCTCCTCCTCCTCCTCCTCCTCCTTGTAAATCCCACTCCCTTCTAGCACTGATGATTTTACCTAGTTTGGGTTAAGAAATGTCTGCAAGGAAGCAAGCAAGCTCAGAGAGCATCAAGGACCCCACAGTTCAACCCTGAGTTACTGCTACCGTGTTTTCCCGAAAATACAACCTACTCCAAAAGTAAGCCCTAGCTCGATTTTTACACATGTGCCCAATATAAGCCCTACCCCCCAAAATAAGCCCTAATTAAGACTGTGCCCATTCCAGGATGCACAGGTAAAAATTAAGCTAGAGTGAAGATGGGAGGAGCTGCCTTACAACACATGCAAGTGAGGTGAGTCAGTGGACGAGATCTCCCCCCGAAAATAAGACCTGGTGCCTTTTTTGGTGGCCAAAAGAAAATATATAAGACAGGATCTTATTTTGGGGAAAACATGGTATTTTTTTACCCCTATTGCTTCCTGTAAATTTCATGATATTTCTCTTTCTCTCCCACCTTTCTGCCTTTCCCTTTGAAGGGCTTTTGAAAAGAAAAAAAGAAAAAGGTAGATTTATTGTCAGAATATTCTCATATGCACACCAGGCAGGAAATAGAGGGAAGTCAGAAATGCATCCTCTTGAGCGTCTTAACTTTGCATTCAAGACCCCCTTGTCTTACCACTCGTCTAAAGAGAGACGGATGGTCAGGTGTTGGCATCTCTCTCCAAGGAAACACAAACACACAAACACACAAACACACAAACACACAAACACACAACACACACACACACACACACACACACACACACCTCAACAGCCATCTCAGCTATCGAAAAGTTTCTCTTTTTGCCCAAGTCATAGATAGTTAGATAGATAGATAGATAGATAGATAGATAGATAGATAATTTGTGATAGATAGATAGATAGATAGATAGATAGATAGATAGATAGATAGTGATAGATAGATAGATAGATAGATAGATAGATATAGATAGATAGATAGATAGATAGATAGATAGATAGATAGATAATTAGTGATAGATAGATAGATAGATAGATAGATAGATAGATAGAAAGAAAAGATAGATAGTGATAGATAGATAGAAAGATATAGATAGATATAGATAGAAAGATAGGTGATAGATAGATAGATAGATAGATAGATAGATAGATAGATAGAGATAGAGATAGATAGATAGATAGATAGATAGATAGATAGATAGATAGATAGATAGATAATTGGTGATAGATAGATAGACAGACAGACAGACAGACAGAAAGATAGAAAGATAGATAGATAGATGATAGATAGATAGATAGATAGATAGATAGATGATAGATGATAGATAGATAGATAGATAGATAGATAGATAGATAGATAGATGATTGATTGATTGATAGATAGATAGAGATAGAAGACAGATAGACAGATAAATAGATACCGATAGACAGAAAATGGAGGGAGAAATAGATTAGATAAATTGGATGGATGGATGACAAACAGAGAGAGAGAGAGAGAGAGAGAGGCAATGGAGGGAGAGGGGAGAGAGAGATGAGAGATAATGGATGGATGGATGGACAGACAGACAGACAATGGAGGGAGATAGACACACAGAGAGAGAGAGAGATAATAGAGGGAGAGAGACAGGGGTGAGATTCAACCAGTTCAGACCGGTTCGGGAGAAGTGATAGTTACGGCCGGTGGCTGAGCTCACCCACGCGCCCCAACGCTATCCTGTCTTATACAATCGGCGTGTTTTTCACGCAGCATACATGGGCATAAGGCAGCCACGCAGCTCAGCAGAAAATCAGGATATTGTGCTGGCTGGCTGGATCAAGCCATTGTTGGGTTCTCTGATTGTATGTGACAGGTGACTGATAAAAGCTGAGCTGATCGTCTTCGGAGGCGGACACTTAATTAAACAAGGGAGATCTGCATGCCAGAACAGATTTGCAGCTCAGGTTTTCCGCAGAGTTGACAAATCACATTTGACTCTCAAGGTCTATGTCTTTTTCGGGAACGGTTGGGCAATTCCAAGGCTAACAGTTAATTGGCAATGAGATAGTTCTGCACTGAAAGATATTCTGAATTTCCGCACGCTCAGCTACGATCCAAACTTATTTGCCCAGCTTTTGAATTGCATGGGGTTTTTTTTAAAAAAAAAATACTGTGTTTTCTATTGATTAATTAATTAATTAATTAATTAATTTTTGAATTTGTATACCACCCGTCTCCCTAAGGACTCATGGCGGTGTACAGCCACGTAAAAACATAGACTACAAATATTAAAATACCATTAAAAGATATATATAGATTTGGCCCCATAATTAAAAACAGAACAAACCAATTAAAACATTTAAAAAGTGTTAGGCCAGCCTTGCTGGAAAAAGAAAGTTTTAAGGGCGTGGCGGAAGGCACGGAGGTCTTGGATTCTCCTTATCTCTGGGGGCAGCTGGTTCCAGAGGGTAGGTGCCCCCACAGAGAAGGCCCTCCCCCTTCTCTGTGGGGATTAAGCCTTTAATATCATTTTAATTGCTGGTTTTATTGCATACAGATAGTGCTTGGTTTCGTTTAGTGTCTGTTCAGTTAGTGTCTTCTAAAAAAAACCTGTTTTGGGGGGTTTCCTATCACATTTATCTACATTTATCTTAAGACCGTGATAAAGGTATCTGAGGGTGGGACTAAGAGAGAGATATTTGCAAATTACCGGTAGTCCTTACAACATTCACAACAGTTCATTTAGTGACCACTCAAAGTTACAATGGCAGTGAAACAACTGACTTATGACCAGAGGTGGGTTCCACATATTCTTATTACCAGTTCACCCCATGCACGCACCTTCCACATATGCGCCCACCCTCGAAAACATGGTTAAATAGGATGGCATTATGTCCGGGTGGGGGTGGAGGGGAGTGATGGCCCACCTGCAGTCGCCGCTACCAGTTCACCTGAACCGCTACGAACCGGCTGAATACCACCTCTGCTTATGACCGTTTTTCACACTTATGACCGTTGCAGCATCCCCATGGTCATGTGATCAAAATTCAGATGCCTGCCGACTGACTCATATTTATGGTGGTGGTGGTGTCCCGGGATCACGTGATCCATTTCTGCGACCTTCTGACAAGCCAAGTCAATGGGGAAGCTGGATTCACTTAGCAACCGGGTTACTAGCTTAACAACTGCAGTGATTCACTTAACATCTGTGGCAGCTAAGATCGTAAAATGAGACAAAACTTATTTAACAACTGTCTTGCTTTACCACAGAAATGTGGACTCAATTGTGGATGTAAGTCAAGGACTGCCTGTAGTTTATTTCCTTTCTTTATTTGTTTACTTAAGAAAGAGAATCTATCTGTCTATCGATCTGTCTGTCTGTATCTATCTATCTATCTATCTATCTATCTATCTATCTATCTATCTCTATATCTCTATCTTTATCTTTCTATGTATCTATGTATCTATCTCTATCTTTGTGTCTATCTATCTATCTCTATCTATCTCTATATTATATATCTCTATCTTTATCTTTTTATGTATCTATGTATCTCTTTCTCTCTCTATCTCTCTCTCTCTCTCTATCTATCTATCTATCTATCTATCTATCTATCTCTATATCTCTATCTTTATCTTTCTATGTATCTATGTATCTATCTCTATCTTTGTGTCTATCTATCTATCTCTATCTATCTCTATATATATATCTCTATCTTTATCTTTTTATGTATCTATGTATCTCTTTCTCTCTCTCTATCTCTATCTATCTATCTATCTATCTATCTATCTATCTATCTATCTATTTCTATATCTACCCTGTTTCCCCGAAAATAAGACATCCCCTGATAATAAGCCCAATAGGGCTTTTGAGCGCATGTGCTAAAATAAACCTCCCCCCCCGAAAATAAGCCCTCCCCGAAAATATTTAAACGCAGAGCTGAAAATCAGGTAAGACAGCAAGAGGAGCCCCATCTTGATCCATTTGACCCAAAATAATAAGACTCCCTGAAAATAAGGCCAAGCATTTATTTTGGGGTTCAAAAAAATATAAGACGGTCTTATTTTCAGGGAAACACGGTATCTATATCTATATCTATATCTATATTTCTATCTCTATCTCTATCTCTATATTATATCTATCTCTATATCTATTATATCTATATCTATCTGTATCTATCTTTATCTCTAGATAGATAGTTATAGATATAGATGGATAGATATAAATAGATAGATAGATAGATAGATAGATAGATAGATAGATAGATAGATAAAAACCATATATATATGGTTTCGATTGGACATCCCACACGAGCCAAAACATCTGTTTCTCTTTATAGGGTTGTAACTTCATCCCTGATCTGTTTTTTTTTTGTTGTTGTTGTTGTTGTTGTTTTTGTTGTTTTTTTTCCAAGAATTGTAAAAAATGTGCTCCCTCTCCTGAAGGAATTGAAGCCAACAATGGGACGGGAATCATAAAAGATTCAGAAATATTTTTTGCAGCGCAGATTGGGAGCTGATGGTATCAGCGGGTCCTTGGTGGCCTGAGGAGAACAAATCACTTCAGGCCTTAACATATTTTCTCTTATTCTCATCCAAATCGCGACCCAGAGGACCCAGAGCACAAAAGCATCCTCCCCCTCTCCCTCCCTCCCTCCCTCCTTCTCTCTCTCTCTCTCTCTCTCTCTCTCTCTCTCTCTCTCTTCTCTCTCTCTCTCTCTCTCTCTCTCTCTCTCTCTCTCTCTCTCTCTCTCTCTCCTTAAACACCCTTGTGAAGCTGACAATGGGAAGTGGGAAATATGGCGGCGTAATTAATTAGGGTTTGAGAGAATACCCGGTTCCACAAAATCCAGAGCCATGAAAGGGATGAGTAAATATAATAGGGGTCGACCCAGCTGAGTCCAGAGTAACTCAAAAGAAAACAGAATCTAACGAACAGATAGAGCCAGCGTGCAATGACCTGCAGCTGCTTTCAAAGCAATCCAAAATAGACAGAGAGAAAGGGAGGTAAAAATACCTGCTGGGGATTTATATATATATATAAATAGGGGAAAAGGAAACATCTACAGTGACCTTGTAGTAACACTGAACAATGTGAATTGGCGAGAAATGTGTCTGATAAAGAGCACAGCTGAAAGCTGATTGCAGCGAAAGATTCCTTTTTAAAAGCAAACAAATAACATAGGCGACATTCTCGCCCTCTCCTCCATCTGTCTGTCTGTCTGTCTGTCTGTCTGTCTGTCTGTCTGTCTGTCTCTATCTATCTATCTATCTATCTATCTATCTATCTATCCATCAATCTTCTATCTATTTTTATCTATCATCCATCTATGTCTGTCTATCTATCTACCTACCTACCTATCTTTCTATCTATCTACCTATCTATTGATATATTCATCTATCCAATCAATCTTCTATCTATCACCTACCTGCCTACCTATCGATCTATTTATCTATCCATCAATCTTCTATCTTCAATCCATCTAAATTTATCTCATCCATCTCTGTCTGTCTGTCTGTCTGTCTGTCTATCTACCTACCTACCTATCTATCTTTCTATCTATCTACCTACCTATCTACCTATCTATTTATCTATCCATCAATCTTCTATCTATCTATCTATCTATCTATCTATCTATCTATCTACCTACCTACCTACCTACCTACCTATCGTTCTATTTATCTATCCATCAGTCTTCTATCATCTATTTTTATCTATCATCCATTTATGTCTGTCTATCTATCTACCTACTTACCTATCTATCTATCTTTCTATCTATCTACCTATCTATTGATCTATTCATCTATCCAATCAATCTTCTATCTATCACCTACCTACCTACCTACCTACTATCGATCTATTTATCTATCCATCAATCTTCTATCTTCAATCCATCTAAGTTTATCTCATCTGTCTTTCTGTCTGTCTACCTACCTACCTATCTTTCTATCTATCTACCTATCTATTTATCTATCCATCAATCTTCTATCTATCTATCTATCTATCTATCTATCTATCTATCTATCTATCATCTATGTTTATCTATCATCATCCATTCACCCATCTCTTATTCATCTCTCTCTCTCTCTCTCTCTCTCCCCCCCTCCCTCCCTCCATCGGTATCTCTTATTCATCTCTCTTTCTCTCTGTGTGTGTTTGTGACTCTCTCTCTCTCTCCTATATCATCGTCCTCAACTTAGAATCATTCGCTTAAAGTTCATAGTTAAAACGGCACTGATAAAAGGGACTTATGACCAGTTCTCACACTTGAGATTGTTGTAGCATCCTCACAATCATGTGATCGTGTGGAATTGGGATCGTAGAAACACCCAGGAGCATAGAAGAGTTCAGAGGCAGATGCATAAATAAATATCTTAAACGTATTTATTCATATGATGAATCATATTAACTATGTACAACAGAGATCAAGTCTCATGAGGAACAAACATGAAAAGAGAGAGATGGAGAGAGCGAGGTGGAAAAGGTTGGAGGGGGGTTTATACTCAGGGTAAGCCCCTCCTTTCCACATAGGGGTGGAGACACTCTCTGCCTCCACTGGTGTCTATATGACACATGTGCCAATGGCTTGCAAATACTTGACAGATCGAAATCTGGGTGCTTAACAACTGGCTTGTATTTATGATGGTTGCAATATCCCGCAGTTCTCTGGTCCCCATAAGTAGCCTTGGTAGTACAGTGGTTTAATGCACCCTGTTATTAACACAGCTGCCTGCAATTTCTGCAGGTTCGAATCTCTCCAAGGCTCAAGGTTGACTCAGCCTTCCATCCTTTCTAAGGTAGGTAAAATGAGGACCCGGTTTGTGGGGGCAATAAGCTGACTTTGTATAAATATACAAAAGTATGAAGGCTATTGCTTAACGCACTGTAAGCCGCCCTGAGTCTCCGGAGAAGGGCGGCATATAAATCAAATTTTAAAAAAAAATTGTGACTTTCACAGTTGACTTCTGACAAGTAAAGTCCATTGAGGAAGCTGGATTCTCTTAATGGCAGCAATTCACTTCACAACCATGGCAAAAAAATAAATAAAGGTTATAAAATTGGGCGTGTGATTCACGTAACAATCGCCTTGCTTACCAACGGAAATTCTAGTCCCAGTTGTGCTTGTAAGTCAGGGACTAGGTGCAATGGCAGTTGCATCATTGTGGTTCTAAGTCGAGGACTAGGTGCAATGTTTTTTTTAAAGCTCACCAACTGGGATGGTCCCACTTTGGAAAGTGCAAAACGACATTAGGATGCAAACTGCACAGCTTCCCTTTGCCCTTAGTCCTTGCGCTAGCAAGATTAATCCATAAATTAAAGGCTGTAGATCACCAGGAACTATCAATCAGCTTCTATATTGAATGCAGGGAATTAGTGGTGAGGTTAAATTTAAAACACACACAGAGAGACACACACACACCACAAGTTTCCCGATGATTCACTGAAGGATAATCCAAGCCAGCATTCTGTCCAACCTCAAATGCTTTGGGCTCTCAATCACTGACAGTAGTGCGTTTCGCTTTAAGGAGAGACATGGTGTACGTCCCACTCGGAGATAGAGAGGAACAGCCGTCTCAGCTCTGACACGTTGATTATGGAATAACTCAGGAGTGGGCTTCGAAATTTTTAGCAAGGGGTTCTCTGCCCGATTGCTGGGTGGGCCCTGGCCATGGTGGGCGTGGCCTAGTCGGCCTCCTACACCATGGTGGGGAGGGCGTTTTTGCCCTCCCGGGGCTCCGGATAATTTTCTTGAGCCTCCGAGAGGGTGAAAACGGCCTCCCCAGGCTCCGGAGGCCCTCTGGAGGCCTGTTTCCAGCCTTCCCAAACTTCCAATAGGCCTGTTTTTCACCCTCCCCGAGCCTCCGTAAGTTCCCTGCCTTCCCTGCATCCAAAATGGGCCATGTGGGGACTCCTGGGAGGGGAGAGGAGGGAGAGGGGGGGCCAGCCAGGAGTGGGATTTGGGGGTTCTTCGAACTGCACAGAATCTTAGCTAGAGGTTCTCTCGAACCCCTGCGAACCCCCAGCAGCCCAACCCTGGAATAACTATGCTACTTAGATTTTAATTGCCAAGTGAAGATTGGGCTGATAAAGGATATTTGTAGCTCAGGGTTGAAATGAGAGGTCCTTGGTATTCTCTGAGTGTGGATCAGAGGTGGGTTTCAACAAGTTCTGACCAGTTCTGGAGAACCGGTAGCGGAAATTTTGAGTAGTTCGGAGAACCGGTAGTAAAAATTATGACTGGACCCTCCCTCATCTATTCTCTGCCTCCCAAGTCCCAGCTGATCGGGAGGAAATGGGGATTTTGCAGTACCCTTCCTCTGGGTTGGGGTGGGAATGGAGATTTTACAGTATCCTTCCCCTGCCACGCCCACCAAGCCACGTCCACCAAGCCATGCCATGCCACACCCACCAAGCCACACCCACAGAACCGGTAGTAAAAATTTTTGAAACCCACTACTGGCGTGGATGTTTTCTTGCAGATATTTCATTGCCCGACTAGGTAACATCATCAATGCTAGAAGGGAGTGGGGTTTGCAGGGAGGAGGAGGAGAATTGTGGGGTCCTTGGTGTTCTCTGAGCTGGATTGTTTTCTTGCAGATGTTTGATGACCTATTTAGGTAACATCATCAGTGCTAGAAGGAAGTGGGGTTTTCAGAGAGGAGGAGGAGGAGGAGGAGGAGGAGGAGGAGGAGGAAGAGAAGGAGGAGGCATGGGTAACCTATTTGGGGGTTTGAGGAGGTTTGTGTAAAAGATTTTACCCCGTTTGCTATTTTTTCCTTGATTAATTTACTTTCAGATCGACCATCAATTATCTAGGGGAGACATTCTCAGACCCTTGCGGATTCTGTTAACATTTTAAGGGAAGATGGAAACCGTAAGAAGAATAA
>NW_026844020.1:2142318-2152318 GCF_029531705.1 Pantherophis guttatus
GGTGGACATGTCCTAAGGTGAAAAAATATTGGGCTAAAATTAGAAGTTGGATAGAAGAGATAATTGGTTACAATCTGGACTTGAAACCAGAGACACTTTTACTGGGGATATTAACTAGAACCTACAGTAAAGAAATTAGATATTTGATTTTGCATATAATTACAGTGGGAAGGATAGTCTACGCACAGTCCTGGAAAAATGAAAAGGTACCAACAGAGGAAGAAATGATTAAGAAAATCCTGGATTGTGCAGAGATGGATAAATTAACGAAAGAAAGAAAAGAAAAGGAAGACACAGAATATTATCAAGTATGGACTAAGTGGTATGATTGGCTGGAGATTAGGGAAAGTAAAAGTGAATAAATGATGTCACAAGTATGTAAAATACTGTAAATGAATACATTTGGAAACAAAGGGACGATAAAGATAATAAAGGATGAGAAAAATGGGAAATGTAGAAAATAGAAAGTAAGGGGAACGAAACTGATACGTAAAAAGAAACACATATTATGTGCTTGTGTTTTGTATGTTGTGTTGTGTTGTTGTTGTAAAATTAATAAAAAAAATTAAAAGAAGAAGAAGAAGAAGTAGGCAGTTCAGAGAGATTGGTGAACGGGTAGTGGCAACCTGCGCGGCCCAGTGTTGTGGTTTATGCAGCTAGTAGCTGATTCAACTGATTCAGACAGCGAGGAGGCTGGTGTGGTGTTGCGCCAGCAGCCTGTGCAGCTGGCACTCGAGTCAGACAATGAGGAGGCTGGAGAAGATGTGGTGCCAGAGGCAGGGATTCAGCCAGGGCCTTCAGAACCTCCAGAAGCTCCCTTAAGTGAAGAGGACGAAGAGGAGGAGCCACTTCTCGATGCACAGGCATGCAGAGCTGCCAAAAGGCAGGAGTGGCTCCTGAGGAGGAGGTCTCCTCGAGAGTAAAGCTTAGGGCTAATTGGCTACTCCCTTAGCCTATTTAAGGAGGAACGCCAACTGAAGCAATTTGCAGGGAACAACTTAGTTCACATACCTTCCTGTCTTGTCTTGCTTATCTTATCAGCTTCCTGCAAATTGCTTCTGGGCATTCTGCCAACCATAGTAAGCTTCCAGTTATTATTCTTTGAATTCTTGGCGGCTGTTAATGCAATTAATTAACAGCTGTTGTTGTAAAAAACTGGTTTATTTAGTAAACTAAGATTTGAACGGACTTCGTGCGTGCTGCGTTCTTTGGGGTCCGTAGCTGGGGCAGAACATTCCCTCCCACCCCAGCTCTATGCCGTCCTATTTATCCGCATGCATGTGTGCAAGACACATTTTTGGTGTGCGGCAAACCAGTTGTAAAAGTATGTGAAATCCACCTCTGGGGATTACCCAAAACTCTGGAAATTAGCTATGCAATTCTCATCAGCTCCCGATCCAACCTGACCCAAGTGTCACATTAGACTGATCGGATGTCATCGTTATGCAAACCAGATAATTTGCATTATCGTGTCTCATTTGCATAATTGCTAGCAGGTGCTTCACCCTGGCCTTCTCTTGCCTGTAATGAGAAGGACAAATAGGAGGCCACTTGTGAAGAACACAAACTGTTTGACACAGTTACAGGGGAGGCAAACTCATCGGCAGTCCCGAGGCACGATTACACGTATTTAGCAATTAGCTGAGGAAAAGCTTTCTTCTTCTTCTTTTTTTTTTTTTTCTTTTTTTCCCCTGGTTCAATCATCCGTAATGTTCGGCCCTCTTTAATTATTTTAACAAAGGCAGAGAGAGAGAGGGACACAGTCTGCATCTCAAACCCTCAACGTGAGGCCCTCAAAAGTTTTCCGAATCCCTTCCTTTGTTCTCTCACCATCTCGCTCGTGACTGAGTTTCCCAGTTTTTTTTATTTTATTATTATTATTATTATTTTAAAATTTATATACCGCCCTTCTCCCTGAGGACTCAGGGCGGTGTACAGCCAGAATTAAAAAACATGGAATACAAATATTAAAAACAATTAAAATATATATAAATTTGGCCCAAAATTAAAAATACAAACCAATTAAAACATTTAAAAAACATTTAAAATTTCTTCTTAAGCCAGCCCGGCTTGCTGGAAAAAGTGGGTTTTAAGGGCACGGCGGAAGGCGCTAAGTTTTGCATCAATTGCTGGAAGAAAACAGCATTTTTATTACGGTCACTGACTAGAATTACCAACACAAACACGTGAAAATTTTTTTAAAAACTATGCCTCACCTCTTTATTAATTAATTAATTAATTCATTCATTCATTTATTTTTAAATTTGTATACCACCCTTCTCCCTGAGGACTCAGGGCAGTGAACAGCCAAATAAAAACATAAACTACAAACATTAAAATACAATTAAAAAGATATATATAAATTTGGCCCCATGATTAAAAACAATAACAAACAATTAAAAACATTTTTAAAAGTGTTAGGCCAGCCCGGCTTGCTGGAAAAAGAAGGTTTTAAGGGCACGGCAGAAGGCACGGAGGTCTTGGATTCTCCGTATCTCTGGGGGCAGCTGATTCCAGAGGGTAGGTGCCCCCACAGAGAAGGCCCTCCCCCTGGGGGTCACCAGCCTACATTTAGAAAAATTCAGAAAAATTGCACGGATTCGAAGGATTTTAAAGATGAATATTCAATTGAGACCAGATCTTTTGGGATCGATGGACATACAGTCAGGGAAAAAAACTCCTGGAACTTTTTTTATGTACAGGTGGACCTTGATTTGCGACAGCTCATTTAGTGACTGCTTGAAGTTAGTACCATTTTTCACACTTATGACCGTTGCAGCATCCCCATGATCCAGTGGTGAAATCCAAATTTTTTTACTACTGGTTCTGTGGGTGTGGCTTGGTGGGCGTGGCCTGGTGGGCGTGGCAGGAGAAGGATACTGCAAAATCCCCATTCCCTCCCCACTCCTGGGAGAAGGCTATTGCAAAATCTCCATTCCCACTCCACTCTGGGGCCAACCAGAGGTGGTATTTGCCAGTTCTCTGAACTGCTCAAAATTTCCGCTACTGGTTCTCCAGAACCTGCTTGATTTCACCCCTGCCATGATCATGTGATCAAAATTCGGACACTTGGCAACTGACTCGGTCGCAGTGTCCCGGGGTCACATGATCTCCTTTTGCGACCTTCCGACAAGCAAAAATCAATGGGGAAGCCAGATTCACTTAACAACCATGTTATTAACTTAACAACTGCTGTGATTCACTTAACCACTCTGGCAAGAAAGGTCGTAAAATGGGGCAAAACTCACTTAACAACTGTCTCGCTTAGCAGCAGAAATTTTGGGTTCAGTTGTGGTCGTATGTCAAGGACTATCTGCATGCACTGTCCAAGCTGATAATACAAACCATTGGAAATTCGGACGTTCATCAAAAGCGCCTACTCAGCCTTGTGATTTCTGACATTTTCACCTGTTTTTGTAACTCCTTCATAATTTGAGATCAGTATGAACATTCCCCATTGACGGCCACACCTATCAGCAAGGGGGGAGCTGCTGATAGGTGTGGTTCGGGAGAAGCTCTAGCTAAGATTCTGTGCAGTTCGGAGAACCCCCAAATCCCACTCCTGGCTGGCCCCGCCCACCCTGCCCCTTTCCTCCCAGGAGTCCCCACGCTAATGTAGGTAATGCGGGTCCAGCTAGATGATCACTGAAGGGCCCTCTTTATTCATAGTATTGTAAGAAAGAAAATGTGCTTGTTTAAGCACATGTATCCAGTTGAAATAGTACAAAGGCAGACAAATTCCTTTGAAGTAGAAACATTCTATAAGAGGGGCCCCTCGGTTGTCAGAGATAGAGACATTTGGTGATATACAGGTTAAAGGTTGGTGATATACAGGTTGAAGGTTAAAGAGACCAAGGATGACCACATGAAATATCAACAAGAGATAATTTGAATCTATGCTTCGGTGATTTACAAGAAGAATTATGATTGTTTGGCAAGAATAATATGAAACTTAGTAATTAGAAAAATGTCATTTGATGTAACGAATGTCTGCAATGATAAAACTGCTGAGTTAACAGAATCCTTTGTTTGAAAATGTATAAAACTGGGGTCTCAGGATCATAAAGTTGTTCAAAGCTTCATGTACAAAACTGGCTCTGAACCTATTGCGCAATACACTGTCTCTGACTAACCTAGAAAAGTTGTGTTGGTCTCATCATTCCACAACAACGCGGCCCGTTTTGGATGTAGGAAACTGCAGGGTGCACACGGAGGCTCGGGAACGGCGAAAAATGGGCCTACCAGAAGTTTGAGAAAGCCGGAAATGGGCCTTTGGAGCCTGGGGAGTCCGTTTTTGCCCTCCTGGAGGCTCAAGGAAAGCCTCTGGAGCCCGGGGAGGGCAAAAACGCTGCCCCCCTCCGCCATGGTGCAGGAGGCCGACAGTCCACGCCCATCATGGCCACGCCCACCCAGCAAACAGGAAGAGAACCCCTTGCTAAAATTTTTGAAGCCCACCCCTGCCTATCAGTATTTCAATGACAGAATCCAGAGGATTATAGGGTTTTTTTTAAAAAAAAACAAAAACACACATTTGGGAATCTTGTAAGAGAGAAAACAGAAGCTATTTGAACCAAAACAACAAACCTATTTTCAGGAGATCAGTCACAAAGATGTTAGTTAGATATGCATTCCCGAACTCGGATTTACATAATGCAATTAGCATAATTAGAAGCATGCTGAATATATTGCATTGATATTTGCGGCATCTTTTCCGAATACTGTTTTTTTCCCATCATTTTTCTTCCATTTCTGATAAAGTATCATTTCATGACTACAGGTGCCGAAGCTTCAAGCTACAGTAAACAGATTCTGAAATTATCCTTAATTGTATTCTAATCATCTCACTGCCTCTTTTGGGCAGTATTTTAAATTTCAGATCGAGCGGGAGGCGGAATAATTCGTCATATTTGGAAAACTAGACATCTGCCCTTAATTCCACCTCAATTGTAATTAGTAATTCCCTCTTATAGATTTGATTTATTGATTTATCAGAATTTTTAACCCTGCCTTTATTATTTTTTTATAAATAACTCAAGGCAGATAATAATAATAATAATAATAATAATAATAATAATAATAATAATAATAATGAGGAGGAGGAGGAGGAGGAGGAGGAGGAGGAGGAGGAGGAGGAGGAGGAGGATAATAAATCCTTCCTCTTTCTATTTTCCTCAGAAAAACAATCCAGTGAGGCGGACTGGGCTGAGAGAAAAGGACTGGCCCAAAGTCATTCAGCTGGCTTTCATGCCTAAAGTAAGACTAGAATTTACCATCTCCTGGTAATTGGCCCAAAGTCCCCCAATCAGTTTTCATGGCTAAGGTGGGACTAGAACTCACAGTCTCCTGGTGATTGGCCAAAGTCACCCAGTCAGTTTTCATAGCTAAGGTGGACTAGAACTCACTGTCTCCTAGTGATTGGCCCAAAGTCCCCCAATCAGCTTTCATGGCTAAGGCGGGACTAGAACTCATGGACTCCTGGTGATTGGCCCAAAGTCACCCAGTCAGTTTTCATAGCTAAGGTGGGACTAGAACTCACTGTCTCCTAGTGATTGGCCCAAAGTCCCCCAATCAGCTTTCATGGCTAAGGCGGGACTAGAACTCATGGACTCCTGGTGATTGGCCCAAAGTCACCCAGTCAGTTTTCATAGCTAAGGTGGGATTAGAATTTACGGTCTCCTAGTGATTGGCCCAATCTCAATTGATCAGCTTTCATGCCTAAGGCAGGACTAGAACTCACCATCCCCAGGGGCCCTAATCACTACATCAAACTGGCTTTGTGGCATTCATTTTCTCTAGAAACTTATAAAACCAGCTATGACATTTGCAAATGACCAGATTTCAAGAAAGATCAAGGTTAAGACTGAATCCAAGTATTCCATTCTACATGTGAAACAGAAGCTCAAAAAGTGAAATCATTGCTAATAACAGGGTGGATTTCTTAAAGGTGAAATCTTAACCTGCAGATTCCAATTTTCCATATGCACTTTCTCCAGAATGCATATGTGAATTCAGAAGTAATAGATCTCCTCGTTAGACGTTTCCTCCAAATCAGCTTTGCTCTGCAAGCATATGCCACTATGCCCAGGGGTGGGATTCTACCGGTTCGGGCTGGTTCGGACGAACCGGTAGCTCTGATGATCAGCTGGGAGTGAACCGGTTTGCTCCGACAATCAGCTGTTCAATTGCGCATGCACATGTAGCGAAGCTCATGATCACAGAACCAGTTGTTAAGCGGGTAGGATCCCACCACTGATTATGCCTCTTGGTGATATAGTCACTCCTGTGCATTTAAGGTGGTTCTGTAATGGAATGTAGACTGGATTCCCAAGAGAAAGGTAGTCTCTTCCCGAGAAGCAAGAGACAACGCAGTTCAGATAGCTTGTGTATGAGAAAGGAAGTGAAGACGGTTCCTCCTCAATAGTTCCCAGAGTATACAGAGTATACAGAGTATACATTTAATGGTGCAAATAGTCTGCTTTAGTTTGGCAAGATTCTAATCTGTAAGTGAGGAACAATAAAAGAAACTGCTTAGAACAGGGCTGTCAAACTCGCGTCATCATGGTGTCGTCAAGTGACTTTTTGCCCCCTTGGCTAAACCGGGCATGGGTGTGGCCAGCGCAGGGGAAGGATACTGTAAAATCTCCATTCCCTCCCCAATCCAGGGGAAAGATACTGCAAAATCCCCATTTCCTCCTGATCAGCTGGGACTTGGGAGGCAGAAAATAGATGGGGGTAGGGCCAGTCAGAATTTTTACTACCAGTTCTGCGAACTACTCAAAATTTCCACTACCGGTTCTCCAGGACTGGTCAGAACCTGTTGAAACCCACCTCTGGTGCTTCATCACTGGAGGTTTTTAAGAAGAGACTGGACAACCATTTCTCTGAAATGGAATAGGGTTTCCTGCCAGAGCAGAGGGTTAGACTAGAAGACCTCCAAGGTCCCGTACAATTCTGTTATTTCTGAGTTGTCATCTTCTTGTTGTTTTTATCCTGCATAAGTCAATTTTTTTTAAAATTTGATTTATATGCCGCCCTTCTCCGGAGACTCAGGGCGGCTTACAATGCGTTAAGCAATAGCCTTCATACTTTTTGTATATTTATACAAAGTCAGTTTATTGCCCCCACAAACTGGGGTCCTCAATTAACCTACCTTAGAAAGGATGGAAGGCTGAGTCGACCTTGAGCCTTGGAGAGATTCGAACCAGCAGTAATTGCAGGCAGCTGTGTTAATAACAGGGTGCTGAGACCACTGTACCATCAAGGCTCTTTCCCTGCTGCTGAGTTTCACAAGGATTGAATTTCTGATTCTTCCCTCGGTGTATCTCCCATTTTCCCAACGACAGAAGCCATCACCTCGAGAAGAAAAAATAAACTTCACATCCGTGCGGTGGCTTTAGCGTAGCAGAAGTCACCTCGTTTCATACCGATCTTTCAACACCCTTGAAAAATTCATCAGTCATTGGAAAATTCAGAAACACGCAGAGCCGTGTTTGAAGATGACCGAAATATAATCATTTTATTAAGGTCTTGTTTATTCACAAGATACTCGATTCTCGGTGTGAGGGGCGCATCTCATTACGGTTCAAGCTGTTCATTTTTTTCTAATAATATCGGTTACTCGGCACAATATGCCAACATTAACCTAGCGATGTTTAAATGAGCCGGGAGTATACCTCAACCTTCAGCTAACGCACACTAATTCCATTTCTGTTCCTCGCACAATAAAAGCGTCAACACTCGTTCCCTTTCGGTTCATTACCCAATGAAAATGTGACGAGGTGTGAAATGCGAGGAAGAAATGCAAAGTGTTAGTACCACTTTCTAATGCTTGGAATATTCCATCCGGTTTGGATCACCATGGTACAAAAAAGTTGTCGGGATTCTAGAAAGAGTGCAGAGAAGAGCAACCAAGATGATTAGGGGCAGGGGTGAAATGTTCCCAGTTCGGACCGGATCGCTCGATCCGGTAGCGATGGCGGCGGGTGGTTCGGAGAACCGGTAGCAAAAATCCCTGCGCCCCCCCCCCCACCATGCCCAGCTGAGCTGCACGATCATCAGAGGCTTTTTTTTTTACTTTTAAAAGCATTTTTTCTAAAACCTCTTCCGACAAAAAAATGCTTTTAAAAGTTTTTTAAAAAGCCTCTGATGATTGCGTGGCTCAGCTGGGATCGTCAGAGGCTTTTCAAAGCATTTTTTTCTGCAACCTCTTCGCCGAAGAGGTGGTTAAAAAAATGCTTTGAAAAGCCTCTGACGATCCCAGCTGAGTTGCCTGATCGCCAGAGGCTTTTCAAAGCATTAGAAAAAATGCTTTGAAAAGTTTTTTTAAAAAAGTTGGCCACGCCCACTCAGCACATTAACCCCCCCCCCCCATACACAAAGTCACACCCACAGAACCGATAGTAACAAATTTTACATTTCACCCCTGATTAGGGGGCTGGAGGCTAAAACATAGGGAGAACGCTTACAGGAATTGGGTATGTCCGTCCACTCTAGGGAATGGAAGTGTTGGAAGAAATGTCCATGTGAGTTCAGTTCCAAGTGGGGAAAAAGACACTGGAAACATGGAGACTGCTTGGGAAAATGGTTTAATGGTGGACAGGATTCACATGGCTTGAGTTCCTGAATAGGAGCGCATGGCTTGAGTTCCTGAGTAGAAAACAAAGAAAGAAGCCCCCGATGCTGGGAGTGCCTTGATTTTATGCCGTCTGTTGGGCCCCACCTCTGAGTTTCTTGTTCCTGTATAAGAAATGTATCCTGATTGGTTGTCAAACTCCCAGGTGGTCTAGGGGGTCTCAGCTAACTTTGTAGGTTGTCTCTCAAGCTGCTTGAGTCTTGCCATGTGGTGAGTTTCTGTTGCTAGATGGCTCCTATTATGTTGCAGATGATGGTCCATTGACAAAGGTGGGGGGGGGAAATGAGTGAGCTTGGCTGAGGCCTTAATGGCCATTGACAAAGGTGTGGGGGGGGGGAGGTAGGAAGCTGCTTTGTCTTTAAAACATGTTTCTCCATTTCTCATCCGGGGAAATATAATATTCTGCCTTTTTTAAATATTTCCTAAAATTTTTCATTCTTCTAGGAGAGGGGTGAGTGCTAACTTCCTACAGAAGGACTAAGGGTGACACGATAGCAGTTTTCTAGTATTTGAGGGGTTCCTACAGAGAGGAGGGGGTTAACCTATTCTCCAAAGGACCCATCTTTGTCAATGGACCATCATCTGCAACACAATAGGAGCCATCTAGCAACAGAAACTCACCACATGGCACCTGGGAAGATTACATCAGCCAGCAAGGCTAGCTAAGACCCCCACCCCCTGGGAGTCTGACAACCAATCAGGATACTCTTTTGGGGCCCCAGGAAGTTCAAAGCCAGAGAGGGCATAAAACCCGAGGACTCGCAGTATCTCACCCCTTTTCTGTTCAGGAACTCAAACCATGTGATCCTGTCCACCATTAAACCATCTTTCCAAACAGTCTCCATGTTTCCAGTGACTTTTTCCCCACTTGGAGCAGAACCCAGAAGGATAATTCTTCTAACACACTTTTTTTTAGCAAGTCATTAAGGTCGTAAATGGAGGTTTATCTGTGTCCTCAGGATCACCTTCGTGGTGCAAATGGGTGTGAAACTGTTGAAAGGACTGTGTTGTAGATTGGGAGATAGATGAGGTCGTATCCAGGGGTGGACTGCTGGGGGTTCGCAGGGGTTCGGGAGAACCTCTATCTAAGATTCTGTGCAATTCGGAGAACCCCCAAATCCCATTCCTAGCTGGCCCCGTCCATCCTGCCCCTCCCAGGAGTCCCCGCACGGCCTGTTTTGGATGCTGGTAAGTACAGGACACTCGCAGAGGCTCAGGGAGGACGAAAAATAGGCCTACTGGAAGTTCAGGAAGTTTCTGGCCTCAAGAGGGCCTCCAGAGCCTGGGGAGGCCATTTTTTGCCCTCCCGGAGGCTTGAGGAAAGCCTCCAGAGCCCAGGGAGGGGAAAAACACCCCCCCCAGCCATGG